>BQNB010055153.1:24578-39234 GCA_026074375.1 Tanacetum coccineum
AGCTTATTAGGGTTGGTGCTTAATCTGTTTTAGCTTATTTAGTATTTTAGTTAGCTTATTTAGTTTAAATTTACAAGTCAGTTTGTTTTTTAAAAACAATATAAGTGTTTTGTTTCTAATCAGTTTTTGCTTATTTGCTAGCTTATATCTGAGTTTCATAAAAAGTTATTTTTCAAAAATTGCAAATTTTAGTCTTGCAAAGTTTTTCCAAAAAGCAAAAATTTCAAAATAAAAATAAGAAAAAAAAGGGAGTAGGGAAGTCAGGGGTGAGCAAGGCTCGAACCCCTGACCTCTACCCACTCAACCTTTATAACACCTCACACACACACACTTAACCAATCTGTCACACCCCGCCAAGGCGGAAACGCGAGGCGTAAACAAGAATGGATATCATCACAACACACGATGTCTATATAGAGAATGCTAAATTAAAAGCTAATGTAAAGCAAAGACACAAAGTGTCATAACAATACCCAAAACCTAAACTTATCTTAAATTACTAACACAAAAATACGTATACGTAATAATACTTACATATTTAACACGGAAATGCTCAAATCTCAATAATTATTTCTTTGTCACTCAAAAGTGAATGAAATGAACTCAACCAACTTCATCACCATTCCAATCTCATTGAGATGATCACACTCAATAGATTGATTACCAATACCTCATAAACACATATAAACACACATAAACACATCAAACCACATAAACCACACATTACAACAGGCACCTAAGTCAACACTAATGGTTTGACTAACTTGCTCAAGTTATGGTTGTCACATACCGATTGTTTGAAATTTTCTTGAAGTATTTCCTGAAGACTTGCTAGGTCTCCATCCGACTCAACAAGTGGAATTCTAAATCGATTTGATACCTGATGTTGCACCTGTAGCACGGGCACCTTATCGATTAGCTCTATCTGAAATGAAGGAATTGTAGGACCAACTCTAAGAACTTTCTGACAAGGGATTCATAAGACCCAGTTCCTCACCTTGGCGAGCTCTGGTCTTATTTTTCAAGAAGAAGGATGGATCGTTTCGAATGTGCATCTTCTATCGAGAGCTGAACAAGCTAACGATGAAGAATCGTTATCCACTCCCAAGGATCCATGATTTATTTGATCAACTACAAGGATCCAGTATTTATTCTAAGATAGACTTGCGATCAGGTTATCACCAGCTTTGGGTACGTGAAGAAGATATTCCAAAGACGACATTCAGACTCGATATGGTCATTATGGATCTTATGAACCGCGTGTGCAAGAAATTTTTGGATAAATTTGTAATTGTCTTTATTGACCATATCCTTATCTACTCCAAGAACAAAAAGGAATACGAAGAACATCTTAAGGCAATTCTGATATTGCTTAAGAAAGAGGAGTTGTACACTAAATTCTTTAAATGCGAATTTTGGCTTTCCAAGGTACAATTTCTCAGCCATGTGATTGATAGTTAAGGCATTCACGTGGATCCCGCCAAGATCTCATCCATAAAAGATTGGGTATCTCCTAAAACGGCAACGAAGATTCATCAATTTTTGGGTCTTGCTGGGTATTACCGAAGATTCATCAAAGGATTTTCGAAGATCGCCAAACCAATGACCAAGCTTACTCAGAAGAAGGTCAAGTTCGTTTGGGGCGAGAAACAAGAAGCAGCGTTTCAACTGTTGAAGCAGAAGTTGTGTAGTGCACCAATTCTGGCTTTACCTGAAGGAAACAAAGATTTTATCGCATACTGCGATGCTTCAATCAAAGGTTTGGGCACTGTGTTGATGCAAAGAGAAAAGGTAATTGCTTATGCATTACTCCAATTGAAAATTCATGAGAAGAACTATACGACTCATGATTTAGAACTTGGAGCAGTAGTGTTCGCTCTCAAGATTTGGAGGCACTATCTGTATGGGACCAAGTGTATGGTGTTCACTGATCATAAGAGTTTACAACACATTCTTAATCAGAAAGAGTTGAACATGAGGCAACATCATTGGTTAAAGTTGCTCGGTGATTATGATTGTGAGATTCATTATCATCGGGAAAGGAAAATGTTGTTGCTGATGCTTTGAGCAGGAAAGAGCGAATAAAGCCATTAAGAGTTCGAGCCTTAGTCATGACTATTGGTTTGGACCTTTCTAAGGAAATCTTGAATGCTCAAACTAAAGCACAGAAACTAGAGAACATCAAGAACAAAGATGTTGGAGGTATGTTGATTGAAAATTCTAAGGATCCAAAGAAACTTAGAACGAAAAAGTTGGAACCCCATACGGATGGAACTTTATGCTTAAATGGCAGGAGTTGGTTACCCTGTTATGGCGATTTGAGGACTGTGATCATGCACGAGTCCCACAAGTCAAAATACTATATCCATCCGGGTTTTGACAAGATGTATTAGGACATGAATAAGCTATATTGGTGGCCCAATATGAAGGCCGACATCGCCACCTATGTTAGCAAATGTCTGACATGTGCTAAGGTCAAGGCTGCACAATAAAGGCCATCAGGATTGCTGGTACAACTCGAGATACCTCAATAGAGGTGGGATAATATCACTATTGATTTTATCACAAAGCTTCCTAAGTTGTCACAAGGTTATAACACCATTTGGGCGATTGTTGATCGACTTACTAAATCCGTAATCTTTGTACCAATGAGGGAAACTGATCCCATGGAAAAGTTGGCAAGAATGTACCTGAAAGAGGTGGTCACGAGGCATAGGATACCTGTCTCAATCATTTGTGATCACGACCCTAGGTTTGCGTTAAATTTCTGAAGGTTACTTCAGAAGGCTTTGGGTACGAATTTAGATATGAGTACTGCATATCATCCGCAAACTGACGGGCAAAGCGAGAGGACTATTCAAACTCTCAAGGATATGCTGCGTGCTTGTGTGCTCGACTTTGGAAAGGTTTGGGTTAACCATTTTCCATTAGTCGAGTTTTCATATAACAATAGTTATCACGCTAGCATTAAGGCTGCACCGTTTGAAGCACTTTACGGTCGAAAGTGTCGTTCACCTGTTTGTTAGGCCGAGGTTGGAGAAGTTCAACTTACTTGTCCAGAAATAGTCCAAGAGACGACCAAGAAAATCATTCAGATCAAGCAAAGAATTTAAGCCGCTCATGATCGACAAAAGAATTACGCTGATTTGAAGCGTAAGCCAATGAAATTTCAAGTTGAAGATAGGGTAATGCTCAAGGTTTCGCCTTGGAAAGGATTAGTACATTTTGGAAAACTGGGAAAGCTAAACCTCAGATATGTTGGACCTTTCAAAGTATTGGAAAAGGTTGGAGCTGTTGCTTACAAGCTTGAACTTCCTCAAGAGCTGAGCAGGGTTCACAATACGTTTTGTGTATCCAACTTGAAGAAGTGCTATGCCGATGAACGATTAGTCGTTCTGTTGGATGGACTCCATATTGATGACAAGCTTCATTTTGTTAAGGAACCAGTAAAGATCATGGATCATGAGGTTAAACGATTGAAACGAAGTCGTATCCCAATTGTTAAGGTTCGATGGAACTCTAAGAGAGGTCCTAAGTTTACATGGGAACGTGAAGACCAATTTTGAAAGAAATATCCACACCTCTTCACAAAGACCGCACCGTCGTCAAGTGCCGCGTCTTAAGACTTGAGGACAAGGCTCATTTAACAGGGGAAGACTATAACACCCCATGTTTTAGGGTCATTGTACGTCGTTATATAATTCACTATTTATTTTTAGTATTGTACGCGTTTGCTTTTAAATTGAAATCGTTAAGTTAAATTACGTAAGCTAAAAATATCGTTCAATGTAAACGGGCATCAAACAATTAAATGTTTACATCAAGCAAGTGTTAAGTAATTATTTGGAGGATAATTATTAACTTTGTTCATTTTATTTTTATTGGTTACGTAAAGTGTTTATGTTTCGCGATAAAATACGTTTAGGCATTCCCAGAACCACCAAAACTTTTCTACGCTTCAACAAATACCCACAATTGTACCCAATATTCAAAATTTACAAAATTTCATTATATATATGTCTATATGGCCGGATATGGTGATGAGGATGCAAAGATATTTCTAGTTTAAACACATTCCTTGAAATCATGGGATGATATCACTCTTAGGGAACCAAGAGCTCCCTTCTACTAGCCCTAATAGTGAAATGGACCAAGACTTTCCTAGAAATCCTCTTTATGTCTTTGACTAGCCATGTGTGTTATATAAGGCCTTAGCTAGTAAGATAAACACACACACTTCTCATTTACATAGAAAACAACACTCATTCTCTCCCTTTTGCTCTCATATGCCACGGCTAAAACCCACCACCATAAACCATCCATACTAAATTTATTTACCACATTTTTAAGTATTCCTACAACATATCTAAGATATCCTAAGGTGTTTAGAAGGTTTGGTTTGAGGTTTACAAGTGTTAAAGCAAGAAGGTTCAAGATTAGGGTTTTGTTGAAATTAGGGTTTTCTTGGTATTGGAAGCTAGGGTTTGTTTGCTAAACAAGGGTTTAGATATTGTTTTTCATCACTTTAAATCATATTAAGGATATCTAAAAACCTTAATCTCTTTACTTTCATGATTTTATGCATATATGATGTTTATATAGTTAATCACCATCTAAGAAACTTATTTACATGTAAAATGGAATTTTTACTTATGATCATAGTGTGATATACTTTGTCATGTGCTATATTGTTATTAAGAACATGTGATGGAAGTATGTACATTGTATAAGTGTGGTTTATGTATAAAAGCTTATATAAACTAGTTACCTAAAAAGTGTATTTATAAAAGTTCATGAACAAATAGGTGTGTAGACTTATGGATCTTGTGATTCTTGGACAATATTTGGACAAATGGTGGACTAAGAACCGTAAGTATGTAAGACATGTGATATTAAGTGTTGTAATGGACTTGTAACAAAGTGGCTAAACTAAAAAGGTATAAAATCAAGTTTTAAACATATTTTTACAAAATGACCAAAACCTTCTGTTTAAAATTCGAATATAAGGTATTTAATTTATATTTTTATAAAATACTACATGTCATGAGGATTTCAAAAAGGTAAGAAACTCGAAAAACCAATTTATAACGAAGGAGATACATAATTTACAAGTTACGCGATAATAAACGCGTTTATAAAAGAAATTTTATAAAAACTTTTTAAGTTTCACTTCTGATATATACAAATGGTTATTTTTCTCAGATAGTACATATTTTTAGGATTCCAAAACATTAAGAATCATAATTTTATGATCAATAACGAAGGAGTTATGAATTACGCAAGTTTACGATAATAAATACTTTTATAAAAGTTACTGTTCACATCAGATATACATAATTTGAAAACATAATTAATTTGATAGAACATTTAATTACGAAGACATGCTCGAAAGAATCACTAAAAACGGAGTTAAAACGAATAAAATACGACGTTTACGAGTTTACAACGACAAATTTTATAAAAGTATATGAACAGTAAAAAGCACTATTCACCAGTAGGTTGAAAAATATAAAAATGTAATATTTTGATAACTCATCTTAATACGAAAGCATGAACATAAGAAACGTAAGAAACGGACTTAAAACGAAAAAATTATGCCATTTTTACTAAAGTGATATTTATAAACGTTTTTACTTTATAAATATGATTTCACTAAGACAATTAGATGGTGATGTAGCTATATAGAATTATATATGGTATTAGTTAATCAAAGTGCTTTGTTGATCCCAATAGAATAGATCTTACTTAGCTTGTATAAGCCTAAGTTGTATTGAATAAATCCAAAACAACTATGATAGAAACTTTGATTGTGAATATCAAAGACTATGCAAAATCTAATCAATGATACTAAGAAGAATTTCAATTAAACATTATTAACAAAACAATTTATCAATCTTTTATCCTTAATATAATACGAACACTCTTAAGAGTGTTAGGGTTCACAAAACCTCGAAGCTACAAATAGATTGATAGAACAATAAAAAGATGATATCAATCTCTATGCCCCAGGACCTCCTTTTATACACCAAGGAGTCCTAACTGGCTTACAATATTTTCCTAATTTATCATGATCTTCTAAACAAATAACTTATACGTATCTTTTACAAAAATATCTCATACATATCACATAAGCAATCTTTATCTTCAGTCAATCTTTATCCATTAGGAGTTGTAACTCTGTCAGCAATTGTAACTTTGTTAGCAGTTGTAACTTTGAACACTAGCAGCAGTAACTTATACACCAGCAACATTAACTGTGTACAAGCACTAGTAACTACTTAGAATATTTTCTTACTACTTAGATTATTTTCTTTATTCTCTACTCCGCAGGAGTACTAACTTTACCTTTAGCAGTACTAACTTATCTCTTGAAGGACTAACATCTACTAGCAGTTCTAAGTTACACTTGCTAGTACTAAGTTTTTGACTGGATGTAGTGTTTACTGTAAACTTACTTAGGTATTTTTTCACAATCTTTTTGCTAATAGTAGTAACACAAACCTTTCTTCTTGAGCAACACTAACTTTGATATGAGCAGTAGTAATTCCAAACAGCCTTATGAAGCTTTTAATTCCAACACTTCCAGGATTCTTGAGCTATTTTGTCATAATCTTAAGAAGCTGATAATACATATCATTCCAATAGTCAGATTTCAGCTTCTTATTTAGCATACCAGTGATTGTTGCTGGAGTAAGAGGATACCTCTTCTCTACTAGCATATAGACATGCATATCTTCAAACCTTACAAAGTGTACTCTACAAGAATCATATAACCCCCAAAGCAATACTTTTTTTCCTTGCAAATTCCTCCATATTAGATCTTCTATATGATGTTCAAACATAGTCTTTAGATCTCCCCATAGCACTCTTTCATAGCCTTCTTCTGGCCTTGTATTCCTATGCTTTGCTTTAACCAACTTCCATAGATTTTCTAAGTCTTCTTTGTCAAACTCTTTGAGCAGTTGACTAAACAATAAGTATGTCTTGGCACTTCCATCAGCTCTTATTATTTCATAATAGCCATTCCTTCCTTTTCTATGAATCCAAAAACCTACAATGGATGTTGACTTGGTAGCTAGGGGTATATCATCAATTGCAACATCTTCTTCTGTAACCAACTCAAAGCATTGTTAAAGATCTTCTCTCTCTTTATCATCATCCATTTTATGTTTCTTTGCTACCTCTTATTCTAGCTCTTCTCCTGATCTCTTAGAACTACTTTCTTGTGCCATCTCTTCTTTGACTTTCTTTGAGCTCTCTTTCACCAACTCAGTATCTATATCAACAAACATGTTTACCCTTGTCATGGCTTTATCAAATAACTTCTGAATTTCTTCAAATAACTTGTTCTTCAATTGACTTTGCTTGTAACCAGCCATGTGTTTTAGATAAGTTGACAGTGTAACTTATTCTTTTGTGCTTTAGTTGGTGGCTTGTTCCTCTTTTCTTAAGCTCTTAATGGTTGAAGAAAAAAAAACAAAGTGTTTCTTCTATATTTCTATATTCCTACAAACAATCTTGCCTTCTCTTCATTTGTTAATTTTTTTGCTCTCTTGCTTGTAATCTTTCAGCCAATAACCTATCAGCCTCTATCATTGCTTGCACATTATCCCATGAAATGTTGGCTTCTTCAACTTTCTCAGCCTTCTCTCTTGCAATGTCAAGCTTGTTCTTCTCTCAGCTTGTAGCTTGAAAGCAAGTTTCTCATCAATCTTGAGTAGCTCTTTCATAGACATTTTCTCTTCACAGGTTCTTTTTCAACTATTTTGCCTTTACCCTTGTCCTTGACCTGTGTTGGTTGTCGTGAAGAAACTATTGGTGTAGGAGCTTGCTCTTGTTCATGAAAAACAATCCCTTTTGCTCTGGGTATTGCTAAGGGTGTTGTTGTGGTTGTACTCTGCACTGGCTCTTGTACCACAACCTTAGGTTTTACACTCCTCAATTCAGCCAATGCTTGAGCCAAAGTGATCTCTTCAGTAGTATATGTTGCAGCATTACTAACTTCAGTAGTACTAACTACTTCTTTAACAACTTTTTCACTTTGCTCTGCAACAAACACTTCTTCTCCATTAAAAACATATGTATCAAACATTTGAGCATCATCATACCTCCCCTGAGTTTCATTAACCAAAGTAACCTCGGCATCTTGGTCAATTCTATATAACCTCTAAATTGGTTCTTAATATCCCTGCATCAGTATCTTAGCATCCTTGTATGAGTTGAACTTTAATTGATGCTCATTAGGTAAGGCCATCAACAGAGTGCTTCTAGCCTTCAACTCTGCCCTTCTTTGTGCCTTCTCTTCAACAATTTTAGGAGGGATAACAGTCTCCTCACCATCAACAGTTTTTGTTACTATGGGTGCATTACCATTTTCTACGATCTTCCATAGAGTGTAATCAATGCACTGTAGGTACTGCTTCATCCTCATCTTCCAAAGATCACACTAACCAGGTTAGAGTATGGGTAGCTTGATGGTTTGAGTAGATTAAGAGTCCATTGCTTCTTGAAAAAGTAGATCTTGTGTGTAGTAAAGTTTCTTCATATTCAAAGCTTCTCACAAGCTTTGATACCACTTGTTGCCCAATAGAATAGATCTTACTTAGCTTGTATAAGCCTAAGTTGTATTGAATAAATCCAAAACAACTATGATAGAAACTTTGATTGTGAATATTAAAGACTATGCGGAATCTAGTCAATGATACTAAGAAGAATTTCAATTAAACAGTAATAACAAAACAATTTACCAAACTTTCAGCCTCAATATAATATGAACACTCTTAATAGTGTTAGGGTTTACAAAACCTTGAAGCTACAAATAGATTGACAAAACAATAAAAAGATGTATCAATCTCTATGCCCTAGGACCTCTTTTTATACACCAAGGAGTCCTAATTGGCTTACAATATTTTGCTAAGTTATCATGATCTTCTAAACAAATAACTTATACGTATCTTTTACAAAAATATCTCATACATATCACATAAGCAATCTTTATCTTCAATCAATCTTTATCCATTAGCAGTTGTAACTCTGTTAGCAGTTGTAACTTTGTCAGCAGTTGTAACTTTGAACACTAGCAGCAGTAACTTATACACCAGCAACATTAACTATGTACAAGCAGTAGTAACTACTTAGAATATTTTCTTCATTCTCCACCAGCAGTACTAACTTTACTCTAGCAGTACTAACTTTACTCTAGCAGTACTAACGTATACTAGCAGTTCCAAGTTACACTAGCAGTACTAAGTTTATATTGGCAGTACTAACTACTTAGCGTATTTTTCAAAATCTTTTTACTAACAGTAGTAACACAAACCTTTCTTCTTGAGCAGCACTAACTTTGATAAGAGCAGCATTAATTCCAAACAGCCTTATGAAGCTTTTAATCCCAACATACTTAGTACTTATACGACCTATATTTAATTAGGTTGCATTCGGTCATTATTGTGACACATTTTTTGTTATACTTAGATTATTCATTCACTCAAGGTGAGTTCACAACCCCACGTTTTACATTTATAATGATTTATAAGTTTTGGGGTGAGAAACATATGCGTGTTTTACAATTGGACGCAAGTGGACATTTTACATTACGATTATGTGTTTGCCTAAGTAGCGATAACCCTCTGAGCCTATTATCATGAACTGTCAATTACTTGTTGTGAGCGCGAATGTTATAAATAGATCTATTTGGGATTGACATCCCCGTTCGGGTGAGTCATGCTTACTGTGCCAGTATGCCAGACAATGAACGTATACCATGTCAAACATAGAATGTTGTTGGTTAGAACATCATCACGGGCAATGTTGGTAATTTATATTACAATTCATACATATCGAGCTTCAGTGTCATGAGCTTTGGGAAACGTAATCACATTTTATGATGTTTGCATCTGTTGCATTATCATGAGGAAATCTTGCGGTCCTACATTATACATTTTACAAACCTATGAATTCACCAACATTTTTGTTGACGTTTTAAGCAATGTTTTCTCAGGAGATCAGTAAGGTACAAGACAAGGGATACATTGGTGGTCGTTATTTTGGAAGTCATGCATTAAAGATTTGGTTGCATTACATTTTGGGGATATATCTGTTATGGACTAAAATCTTTGTATTTTGAACAATGAACAAGTGAAGCTTCGGGCTTTTGTAACAAATACTTTGCTAAATCTAATGTATCAGTTTTAAATGACTTTTTGGTCGTTCTTATATATATCTTGTGTTATTGATCTATGAAGTACCACCCTCAGACCCATATTCTGTAGTGACCCAATTTGGGGGTGTTACATTTTGCAAAAAGGATTTGGGTAAAGGATTTAAACCTAGGGTTTTAGTTTGATAGTTTGGGTTACTTGCATCTCTTGATCATCTCATCTTCATCATCACTTGTAAGCATATAAACCTCATGTTTTTCATTCATTTATAAGCATCATATGAAGTTTATATGTCACCTAGATATACTTGTATACAAGAAAAATGAATTAAAATTAGATTTGTAAAACTCAAAACCGAGTAGATATTTAAGTTGACTTGTGTGAATGAAATGGCCACTTAAATGGAAGCTTTTGGTGAATTTCTATTTTTTTCCTAGTAATATAATTTCTTAAGTGAATTTTTGGAGTTGGTCACACAATAGTTTATTTGTTATCATTTTTGAATGATTTTTTTCAAGTTTAGTGGTACGAATCTGAGTTTGGAACTTTAGTTGTAAAAGCAAGCACCTTAAGAGTGGTTTACTGATGACACCAAATAACGTCTAATTATTGGCATCAATTATCCCATCTATATTGCTCGTTTTATATTATTTTATATAAGGTTTGATACTTAATTGCTTATCGTTGTGAATTTCAGTTATTATCAAGCAATTGGTGAAAGATAGAGAAGCGAACGTGTTTTGGAGCATAAACAAAGAAGTTCAAGAAAGTTTATAAAATCTAAAGAATACGATGTATCATTCTAGACAGATACTCAGTATCCCAAGACATAAACGAATTCAAGACCATTGCCTGACTTTAAAGAATATACCATATCCACATCAACATATATGCCAAATATAAAACGTTGGTCAACTTTCAGTACAAGCATGATTTACCTCTAATATGCCGTATCCAGAAGACCTCAATACGTCGTATTGAGTGGCAGTTAAAGATTATTCCAGAATATTATAATCGTGGAGCCCACGCTGAAGACCACCAATACGCCGTATCAGACTCCTCCAATACGCCGTATTGACCTGATTTTTGAACCTATAAATAAAAAACCTAACATTCAGTTTTCACTATGAAATAGAAGAGCAAGAACCATTAAGTATGATTATCAGGCGATTTTAGAAGACAAGAAGGTCATGCAAGTGCATTAATTCCATAGGAAAACTCTTGTAATCATTATACTCCGCTATAATCGTTCGGTTAGCGTATCATTCTTTATGAAATCTACCTATAGGTATTAGCCAAGTTGATGATAATTTGATGTTTTGATTTGTTTATATTTAATGTTTAGTCTTTCGTTGCATGTCAATTATGTTTATCACTTCATACCCGTTTACTGCTTGATTATATTTTCATCTATCATTCAACTGGATCTAAGATTATAAATAAAGCGATGTAACTTAATCGTTATTTGGGTTGTAGGCTCGAGTCTGGGATAGATACTACATATAGCTTATCTATATATCTGGATCAATAAGACTACAAATAAAATAATGGTTATACCTTTGGTTAAGTGAATGGTAAACTAAGGTAACTTAGGATTACAAATAACGTTTTGTTTCCTTGGGTAGTTTAGTGGATTGTAGACTACTAGTATATAGATAACAATTATGCATAAGTTGGTAAAGCCTCGATGAGCTAGGTTTCTTTATTGTCACATAGATAGATTATAATTGACGGTGTGAACTTTATACGGGTTTAGGTTGATTGTGACATGATTAACCGTAAAACAAACCTAGAGTTTAGGGAGAAGTACCACCTAACTTTGGAATGATATACCACCAACGAATGTAGTATAATTATTGCACACATAGATAATTCATACATCTTATTTGATTAAACTTGGTTAATACGTTTTTCTTACATAAGTGCTTGACTTCTTCTTTATCATTTGTTTATCTACTTGTGTATGTTACTTATCTCATTTATCGCTTCATTAGTTAAGATTAAACCAAAACTCGTGCCAGTCTCTCAGGCTGAACCCCCCCCCATTTGCGTTAGTTTAGGTTTAATTAGGACTAACATTAGATAACTAGAATACTAGTAAATTAAAGTATTAACGCTCACTCTTAGTAATCGACACCCTACTTACCAACGAACCTACAATCGATCGGGTACACTGCCCATTAGTGTTAGTTAATAGGTAAAGTGGGCAAAATATAAATAGTAAAACTTGATAATATAATTACCTATACTAAACGACACATCAAGTTTTTAGCGTCGTTGTCGGGGAGTGAAATTTGTTTAATACTTGTTTATCGGTATTTTAGATTAGATTTTGTGTTTTTAGTTTAGTTTTTATTAGTTTGATATTTTGTATATTATTTGCTTAGTGTTTTTGTATTTTTATTGTTTTTCTGCATTTTCTATACCTACTATTTACTTTCTATTCGAATACCCACTATGGCGTATTCATCCCTTTGAATACGGCGTATCCACTTTTCAAAATCAATATAGCGTATTCGACATCAAATATCAATACGGCGTATTCAGTTTACTGAATACGGCGTGTCGATCGTCTGATACAGCAGTAGTTTTAATTTTTTGTATTTGGTATTGTTGGGTTCAGTTCCTGAGCACTTTAGTCTCTTAGTAGATTTAAACATCAAATCACCTAAGTCTTACTCAAGCTGAAGTCTTTCTGTTTGAGTCGATGAAGTTTCTTCAGATTCAGCTCTTCAGGTCCTTAGAAGATTGGGAAGTATCTTCACTTCAGTTTATGCAGCAGTACAGAAACTAAAGAAATCCTTTGCAAAGAGCTTCAGTTTAGCTTGGTTGACAATTTCAAGCTGGACTATGTCTATCTCCTTAACAGAAGTTGAAATGAAATGTTTCACTTTTAGAAGGTTTACAAGGCGGAAAAAAGATTGCTTTATGTCAACAGGAATAAAGCAATATCCTTAGGAAAAAGGTGCTTCTAAAGTTGGTATAGAAGTACAACAGCTTTCCTTAAAGGACTATATCTGGTACTTTAGAGCATGTCTACATTAAATGATATCTCAACCACCCATTGGATGCATAATATGCATACTAGGTTAACTTGTAAACCCTAATCCCTTTGCCTATAAAAGGAAAGGGATTCCCAGAGTAAATTCTATCTCTTCTAATTAATGTGATACACATTGAAGAGTTCATTTATCTCTCAAACAAACTGAATACAAACTGCTGAAGTTGAAGCTTCAGTTCTAGTCGAATAGTTTGTTTTCTTATTTCTCATAACTTTGGTTAGAGAATAAGTTTAAAGGAGATAACACCCCAATTGTCATTCAACCACCTTGCTATTCCGCAAGCAAGGTGTGTCATAGATTCTTTATTTGATTCTAATAAGAACTTATACGTTGAAAAGTACTTATGTGTGTTTTAAACTTGTTCTTTATATTCTTCATATATATATTTGTTTAAAACTCACTTCGTTGCCATGGAATGTGATTAGTTTAACTTGATAAACCTTATATCAGATTCCAAGGGACCAACAAGTGGTATCAGAGCCTCCTGGTTTATAAAATCTCTTAAAAGGTTATATAAAAAGATACAAAGATTTTTAAAATCAAGATCCATCTTAAATGGCAGCAATAGAAGTACCACAAACTCCTGAATATAGGGGTGGCCAGCTAAATTCCGCTCTTGTACTAGAGGTGGAAAATTTCACCAAATGGAAAAAGAGGTTCATGTGCCATATCATTGGCATTGAACCTCAATTTGAAAACATTATCAAAAATGGTCCTTTTATCCCTATGGCAGCCGGTCAAAGGAAGCCAGAAGGACAATGGACTGGAGATGAGAGAAAGGCTGCTAACTTAGATCAGCAACTCAAAAGTCTCATCATGTCCGTCCTTCCAGATGACCAAATGAATTCTGTCATAAACTGCCTAATAGCTAAATCAACCTAGGAAGACCTGATACTATTACGAGTGCCCCTCTGATGTGAAAGAAAGTAGGGTCATAGACCTAAAGTTATGCTACACCACCTTCAAATTCAAAGAAGGTAAATTTGTTAGATATTAGAAAATCCATGTAAAAGACTCGGTCACCCCGTGTAATGTCTAGCATAGGTTAGCTCGTAGCCTTAACATTAATCGTTTAATTGCCGTATGACGTATGGTGTTGGGCCGGGTCTTTACCCACGTGTTAGCCTACTCCATAGCCCACTTAGGGGCATCAAACTCTTATATTTATACCCCCTTTCTAGCTATGGGAAGGGGTTGGTTGTTCATTTTATCAAACACACACATAAGGTGTAGTTTCTCTCTCTAGAACTCACTTTATCTCTCTATAAATTAGGCCAACCCTTAAATATTTGATTGTGTTATGATATCTAATATACTACAATTGGTATCAGAGCACATGGGATGATTAGCTTGATTGTGTGTGCGTTTTCTTGGTTACATTAGATCAAAAGTTTGGTTTTTGAAGGTTTATGGTCTCATTCTTGACACTCTTTG
>BQNB010055154.1:2241-27885 GCA_026074375.1 Tanacetum coccineum
CATTTCCACTATCACTTTACTTTGCAAATGATTATGAGCTTCTATGAAATTTCTATCGACATCTAATCCTTCAACAATTTCTTAAAGTTTCATCCTTCTAAGACTAAGAAGACCATAATGTTCGTAACAATATATTAATGGTGTTTGTTCAAGCTTATTTTATTTTAGTTTTTTTTTTGAACGGCGATTTTTATTAAAAGAAAACACTAGCAAGAAGCTAGAACATTACAAGGACACAAGGTGAGGATTTTTTAACCAATCCACCCAACTAAACATAGCTTAATATGAGCTCCACGGTGAATCTTTCTCATTTGTTTTATGCGGATGACGCTATTTTTATTGGTCAATGGAATGAGCTTAATATTGATACTCTAGTCCGAGTTTTGGAATGTTTTTTCCGGGCTTCTGGTCTTCGTATTAATATGAGTAAAAGTAAGATTATGGGTGTGAATGTGGAAGATGCGAAGGTTAAAATTGCGGCTAATAAACTTGGATGTCTTGTTCTTAAGACTCCCTTCACTTACTTGGGTACGAAAGTAGGGGAGAACATGCATAGAAAACATGCTTGGAATGAAGTGGTTGAAAAGGTCCTGTCTCGGCTATCTAGATGGAAGTTGAAAACTCTTTCTATTGGAGGAAGATTCACACTTCTCAAGTCTGTTTTAGGCTCTATGCCAATCTTAATTCACTTGAAGTTATTCGTAGTCGTTTCTTCAACGGTCATGAGCATAAGAGTAATAAAGCAACTTGGTTTAAGTGGAACAAAGTTTTAACTTCAAAAGAGAAAGGTGGCTTAGGGGTTTCTAGTTTATTTGCTCTCAATAGAGGGTTGTTGTTCAAGTGGTTGTGGCGGTTTTATTCTCAAAAAGATTCGTTATGGACCAAAGTGATAAAGGCTTTATATGGGGAGGACGGGAGTTTAGATAAAGTTGGTGCTTCGGCTGCTCGGACCTGTTGGACTACAATCGTCCAGGAGGTGAAGGTGATACAAGCACAAGGAATAAATATTCACGATTTTATCAAATTAAAGCTGGGAAATGGTGAGGATTCTCGTTTTTGGCTTGATAAATGGTACGAAGGTGGAGTGTTAAAGAGGTTGTTTCCTCGTGTTTATGCCTTGGAACTTGACAAAAATATTTCAGTGAGTTCAAAGTTAAAGGCGCCCGATTTTGAACAGAAGAAATGCGAGGAGTGGTATTGAACAGACACAGTTTGATTCTATGGCGGAGATCATGAAAACAATCTCGTTGGTGCCTCGTGTTGACAGGTACATATGGTCGCTGGAGAATGATGGCTCATTTTCGGTTGCTTCGATTCGCAAGACGTTAGACGACAACCGGTTCTAGGAGGAGAGTTTGTCGACAAGGTGGGTCAAATCCGTGCCTATCAAGGTTAATATTCTGGCTTGGAAAGTTAAATCTAATGCTCTTCCTACTTGTTTTAACATATCTCGTCGCGGCATGGATATTGATTCTATTGATTGTCCCATTTGTAAAATGGGTGTCAAAACGACAAGTCATGTGTTCTTTCAATGCAATGTGGTTAGACAGGTTATGAGAAAGATTTCTTCATGGTGGAATGTGGAGTATATGGAGGTTAATTCATATGAGGAGTGGCGTTCTTGGCTCGTGTCTACCCGGATTCGATCAAACATCAAAGTTATTATCGAAGGGATCTATTACGGCTTGTGGTGGGTTATGTGGAATTTTCGGAATAAGATTTTATTTGATACGAAGATTCCGGAAAAGGTCTTGATCTTTGATAATTTAGTCTCTAGCTCTTTTTATTGGTTTAAATATCGATGTAAAGCATCGATCAAATGGGACGATTGGCTTAAAAACCCTTATATTGTTTGTTGTTGATCTAGCTCCTTGCTAGTGTTTAATAAAATTGCCGTTCAAAAAAAAAAAAAAAAAAAAAAAAAAAAAAAAAAAAAAAAAAAAAAAAAAAGAGTTGAAAGGGATTTCTATTTGACTTTCACACATATCATATCTAAATTGATCGTATGGTTTGAAATTTTTTTGGTATTATAAGTCTTAGGTAATAATTAGAAGTATTATGACCAGTAAGATAAGATATGATATGTAGAAAGTAATCTTTATAGCAGTAAGACACGAATTGATTTACATTTAAAAAGGAGTACATTGTAAAAATCGTTTCTGTTGTTTGACGGAATTGCGTGTTTCATCTTTATAATTTCGTAAACTGACGATAAGGTAACTTTTACTGAGTGCAATTTTCATCCTTGGTCAAAGTGGAATGAATTACGCTTGTCTTCCTCCCCTTGATTAGAATAGAGATGATGGACATTTTAGTCATTTTACTTTGGGCAGTGACGAAAATTACACTCGGAAGTTTTTCATAAAGGCGCACCTGCACTTTCGAAAAAAAAAGAACGAAACATGCAATTTGAATAAACTTTAAAAGAATAACTAACTTATTTTACAATTTACTCTTTGAAAAAGGATAACTAATTTGTAGTAAACTTTAAACCCTAAATCCTATGTAGGGTCGTTTCATGAATTTCGGCATCCTTAGACACCATCTTTCGGCAGCTTAGACACCATCATAAAGAGACCATAAACACACACAAAATACACATAATTTTGTGGTGTATCAACTAATTAAACTCATGCATCATATAAAATGTATATTAATAAAAATGTGCATGAATTTTTTTTGACATTCGTCAAACGATAGCCTTATGCAATGACACCGCTTGTACTTTTAAAAACCGCTCTGACCCTATTGAACTTCACAATTTCTCAAATAGACATTTGAATCTTGCAACAAAAATATTTAAAAGTGGCATAGACAATAGTGAGCCTTGTGTGTTAGGAACTTGTAACTATTACCGACAGGGACGGTCACATGCCAGCTTTTGGTGGTTTCGATCTTCTATTTTTTAACAACCAAACTCTGGGGCCTTTCTATAACTAATAAATTTTTTGTCCATTTTCTATATTTTACTCCATATCAAACGGGACCATCCTTTAATTAATATAAGGGGACCAATATTTTTCATCCTATCAAACACGACATAATTTAATAAAACCAACGGCGTATAGAAATATTTTTTTTTGATATATTTTAGTAGCAAAGGATATGATATTTACTTCATGCACGATGCACTCAATTAATGATATGTTGTATCTTTATTTCATTTAAATGCATCAACCGGTTGCGGATTACCTATTTTGCTTGATCATATATTGTGGGAGTTTGGTTCAACAGGTTGCGGATTACTAGCTTGCAAAGATAGATTGATTTTGGAAGCTATATTCTTCTTTTTGTGGCGGCATATTTAGAGCTTTAGAAATGTTGTTTTGTTTGCGGTTAAGAAGCATATAAAATGTTTGATCTTCGACAACATTGTTTCTCAAACATGGTTATGGGTGAATTATATATGTAAAAAGATTAATGTAAATTAGGTAGCGTAGTTGAAAGATCCATTATACATTATCTCTTCTATATATTCTATTTTTAGTCTAGCTTTTGGTTAGCTTTTTCAATAATATTTCGCTGGTAAAAAAAACCCTAAGTTTAGATTTGTTTAGAGCATGAGGTACAGTCAGCTTATGGCTTGAAGTAGCCGTGGGCAAAAAAACCAAAACCGAAATTGAAACCGAAAAAAAACCAAAACCGAAACCGGTCAACGCCGGTTATTGACTTAACCTGTTCTGCTTAGAGAATAACCGGCGATTAGTAATCGGTTAGGGATTCTAGACGTTTTTCGGTTGGACAAACGGTTGGTAACCGACCCGGTTAGGTAGTAACCGGTTAAAATATATAAACGTTGCAATGGTACTGTCAAGGTGTAAAGATAAGCAGGCAAGCAGGTTGCAGACCTGCAAAATGTAAATGAGTAACGTATACTTTTCTTCTTACCGTTTTTTTGACTTTAAGGCATCTCATTCCACTACTAAATTTATTATAAATACCAATGTTGCATTTGATTTAGTTACAACAATCACAAGTCTCAAAAATACTCACAAATCGCTCACAAATCACTCACAAAATGGCTACCCAAAGTTCGTCAACTTTCGTCGGTGTTGGTTTTTCAAATGAACCGACTATTCTTGAGGTCATAGAAACAACCCAAAACAAACATATTTGGCAACATTTCGATCTTTGCAAAATGTCGGATGAGAGTCAAAAGGGTCATTGTAAACATTGTGGTAAGTTTATAAGTGCCTCATCCAACTCGACGTTGAAGCTACATGTCGAAAAACCGCATTGCCCCGTACTTAAAATCGTTCCGGGTGCGGGTCAATCGTCTATGTCACAAGAGGGGGGTATTTTTGCATACGAGGCGGATCGGGTTCGACAACAATTTGCAAGCTTTGTGATTCAAGAAGGTTTGCCGTTCAACCACTTCGACAACCCGAGATTGACGAATGTCATTGAAAAATGTCTTCAACCGTGATATACTCATGTAAATCGTGCTACTCTTAGACGTGATGCACTTAAAATGTGGAAAAAGGCTAAACTCGAACTCATAAACGGTTTTGAAAATTTAAATACACGTGTAAACTTAACAACCAATGTTTGGTCGGCTCCTCATGGTTTGCCCGGTTCGTACCTTTGTGTTGCCGCACATTGGGTTGATCCCGCAACGTGGCAAATGATGAAGCGTACGATTTATTTTGAAACTTTTGATTATCCTCACACCGGTGCGAATTTATTTCGTAAGTTACGAGATGTATTGAGAAAATTTAAATTAGAAAATAAGATTTTTTCAATCTCATTTGATAATGCTTCTAACAATACAAATGCCGCCAATAGACTAATTCTAAAATATCAACCACATTTTCGCGGCATTTTTTTATCATAGTGGATGTGTTGCACACATCATAAACTTGGTTGTGCAATACGGACTAGCGATACCCGAAATATCGTCTATAAAACCGCTTCTAAAACATGTGGCAAGATGTATTTCAAGGGCCTAAAAGAAGATATATAGATTATATGGCAATGTGTAGCGAAACAAACACCGTTTTTTAACACCTAATTGGGACGTTTCTACAAGATGGAACTCGACTTATTTAATGTTTCAATGTGCTTTACGCCAAAAAACCCCTTTGAGTATTTTTCATGATGGTCTTGTTGAAAAATACCCCTGAAAAATTACATCATTTTATGTCGAAAATTGGGAGATTATTGAAAAATTAACCGAATTATTTAAAGTTTTTAAAGATGCAACAACTTTATTATCGGTTGTTTATTATCCCACAAGTCATATGGTACTCCGTCAACTTTATGCAATGTGTTCAAAAATAGGCAAAATTCGATTAAGTGGTCCACCATATGATATGATGGTTGAACCGATGATAGAAAAACTTAAAAAATATTTCAAAGAAATCCCATCGGTAATTACTTGTGCCGCATTGAACCCATGCTTTAACATTAACGGGGTGGAAGTATTTATCGAGAAGATTTCTAATGATTTGAACTTGTATGAAGATGACATTAACTTTGAAACAAATGCAAAATCTTATTTTAATAAACGTTTTAAAGATTTATTTGATATTTATTTTAATAAATATGGTTCAAAAAATGTTTCAACGAGTTCGGCTCCTTCATCATCGTCTATGAGTTCGAGTACTAGCATCTTCCATATGTTAAGACAAGAAAGTGTTAAACGGTCTAGGAGTGACAACACCGGTACTAATGAATTTGGGAGATATACCAGAGCCGATTGGATAATCTCTATGGAACAAGAAGAATTTAACAACTTTGATATTTTGTCTTGGTGGAAAAGAAGGCAATCTCAATTTCTCATTCTATCGATTATGGCTCGAGATTTACTAAGCGTACAAGCTTCTACGACAGCTTCAGAATCCGCTTGTTCTCTTAGTGGAAGGGTATTATCGATACAAAGAACAAGACTTACACCGGCATCTTTGGAGATGTGTGTTTGCTTGAAGGATCATCTAGACGCACAAGAACGTATACAACACACTTCAAATCTTGAAGGCGAGTGTTTGGAAATCGAACAACAATTACACGAGGTCGAGGCGGAAGCGGGTTATGTAATCAATATTGCCGATGAAGAAATCGTTCTAGAAGAACAAGCTATGTCCGGTTCCGGTTCCGGTGACTCCGAATAAGACTTTTATCCAATGTATTGGCTTTTCGATGAATAAATCGCTCAATGTATTAGTTTGTCTTTCAAGTAGTTTATTTTTGATGTATTATAAGTTTATTTAATAAAAGTCGAAGATTATTAAGTATAAAACGATTTGAAATAAAAATACTCGCTTAATTAGTAAATGGTGGGACGTTCCAGATTTGGACATTACTTCGTATGGCAACTGGAAGACCTGGATGGATAACATCCGCATGCCGGCTAAAAATAAAAATATGCTAGAAGGGGTGTTTTACGTGATGTGGTGGCTCTTGTGGACTTTTCGTAATAAGAAGATCTTTGAGGTCAATGCTCCGTCTAAGGCGATATTTTTTGATGATGTTATTTGTAAATCTTTTCATTGGTGTCGTTTTAGGAGTAAAGTACCGTTTAGTTGGAATGATTGGCTTAAGAACCCTTTTCTCATTAAGTTGTAATTGCTAGCTTCTTGCTAGTTGTTTAATAAAATCGCCGTTAAAAAAAACGATTTGAAAAAATAAATTCAAGGATCAATGGCTTATTAAACGATTTTGTAGCATAAAATGATTTAGGCCTTTACAAAAAACATGGGCCTTTACAAAAAAACATGTGTCAGTCATATTCTGTAGCATAAACGAAATTTTTGTAGCATTTTGTAGCAAAAAAAAAACACGGCCTTCACTCAGTAACATTTTTGTAGCAAAAAAAATAACCGGTTACTAACCGGGTTTTCTAACCGTAACCGGTTTCTAACTGGTCCTAACCGGTTAGTACCGGTTGGGGTTTTTCGGGTTCAAAAGTCTAACCGGTTACTAACCGGTTTTTGGTACTAACCGGGTTGATCGGGTTTGACCAAAAAACCGGTTAGGGTCGGTTACTAACCGGTTACGGGAAAAAACCCGGTTTGTACACGGCTAGCTTGAAGCCATAGGCCAAAAAGGGCTACCACGTCAGCAAAAGCGCTATGCCACCAGAAATCATGTGACACCACATTTTGAGGCTCCCTCGTTGGCATCACAAAATGTGGTGCCGTGAGAGATTTTTTTTCTCTTCATTTATAAAATAAGAAATACACAATTAAACTTAAATAAATTTCATTAAAATTAAAAACATTACATTCATAAATAAAAAAAAGACATTACATAAAAATAAAAAACATAGTACGAAAAAAAAACGTAAACATAAAAAAAATAAAGTAAACTAGTTATTTGATGCATATAAAGCCCGGATTCGTGCTTTTTGCGCGTTGATGATAGCCGCGTCAACCGGATCCATCCCATTGGTCGACATTTGTTGGACTTTCAAGTCCCCGACTACCTTTTGAGAATCATATAACGCGGCTCGAGAGTTCACCTCGCGGTAAATACTCTCCATTTTTGCCTTCCGGTCTAACTCGTATTGTTATTGGAGCATTTCTTGAAACATTGTCAGGTTTGAACTGGAAGAGGCTGTCGAGTTTGAAGATCGTTGATTTTTAGCAAATTTTTATTTGCCGGGTGGACGCGGCAACTCGTCGTCTCTAAAAAGCTCAGGTTCCTCGTCGGTAACCCGATGACGATTTCGTCTTGCATTTGTCGAATCGTGATTTTTCCACTTGTGCTTGTCTTTCAATAATGACCAAGCGCTCTTATGCTTAAAATCCGAACCCGTGCGTGTCTTATACAAGATTTTAATCCTCGTCATCCAATTTTCATCGTTCTCCTCACTCATAACCCTCGTTTCGAGCACTAACGAATTAAACTTAGTGATCTCCCAATTCATAGGAGTCTACTTTCCCGTCAACATGTTCTTGGTACGAAGCGGAAAGTTATTTTCGCGCCTACATCATTATATACGTCGATAATTTTGTACCAAAATGTATCATTTTTTTATCCGAACCGACTCTTGGATCCTCAGATATTTGTATGAAACATTCCGTCAAAAGCAACTCCTCGTCTTGGTTCCAAAAATTTCGACATTTGACGGCTTCGGCTAACGTTTTTCTTAGCCATTTTCTTGATACGTTTTCCCCGTGTTTTAGCCGACGTCGGAGTCGGGTACGCCTCGCCTTCTTCTTCTTGTGGTTGGTGGGATTATTGGTCGGTTGTTGTTGGGAATTACCGGGTTAGTTTGGTTGTTGTTGAGAAATTTGGGTATATTGCATTTGTTGTTGAAGTTGCCATTGTTGAAATGCAATTTGTTGATCGGGATTAGAATATGAGTTATAATTGTGATGATAGTAAGGCATTTGGGTGTTGGGATTAGCCGAAGAAGACGAGCCCGGAATTTGGTTTTCGGGGTCGTTGAGCATACCAGTTATCCATGATTGTTGGGATTCATTTTGGGGAAAAATATATGATGTAAAAAATAATGTGTTATAAATTATAGTGGAGGAGTGTGTAAAGTATGGTAAAATAAGAAGATATTTATAGGATTTTCAAGGGGTAAATTTTTAAAAAAAGTAGGGTTTTTAATGCAAAACAGTCAAAAAGAGGTTCTATCCATTTTCTAACATCAATATTTAAAAAAAATGGTATGGCGTGGGCTGGTCGCCACGGCGTGAGAGCCGATGGCGCCAACTACAGTACCGTCGGTGCTAGAAAAAGCTCGGCTGGTGGGATGACGCGAGCCCATCAGCCAACCGTACCCTCGCTCTTATAAACAATGTTCATTCCCTTAAGTTTTACTGTTTATCATTTTCTTAATTCTTTTTTTTCTCTTGTTTAATGCCCGTTAAGTTAACTAACGACCCCCTATTATATAATGACAAAAGATAAAAATGTTTTTTTCTTATATGTAACAATATGTTTGCAGGCCAAAAGCTTAAAAACTTAGTCAAACGTTCTAAGCCGAAGTTACATCACCACACTAGATACAACCGGGTTTGGTTTCAAATTACTCGAGCTGAGCGAGTATTTGACTTGAACATACTCGGTCTAACCGGATATCCCATGGTCACCCTTTTCATCACCTCATTAGTGTTGGTGATTTTAGTGTCATCGACGACCATTTAGGTAATGACGATTTACTAGAGACTAATGAGATTTCATATTCGGCTCGGATACGAGTTAGGGAAGTGTGGAGTGCACACTCGTTGGGCTAATATATTTTCGACCATGACAAAAATGCAGGGGTCAAGATGCAGCGCCTCTTGCGGGGGTCAAGGGGCAGAGCCAAACGGTATATTTTGTGCTCCAAGTAAGTTATCCGTTTTTCCCTTTTATTTTCCCCAACCATTGTGACTGTTAAAAAAATTGTTATGAGAGTTGGTTTCAACCAACTTTAACTGCATCAAAACTGTCATCTAGAATATGTTTTTAAACAGATTCATTAGCCTCATTTACAGATACGAAAAACACATACAATTCCTTTATTGTTCTTGCTTTGTAATCTTGTGCCTAGAATACAAAGTGATCTCTTCTAGAATTATCCCGATAAAGATTTTGTGCAACCCAGACATCTATATGGTCGAAATACTTTATACGGAAAGTGAACTCAACACGATTCTAGTAAGATATCCAGGATCATCACAAACCCTACCAATTTCTAACAAACGTATAAAGTATTTGTTGCGATCATGGCTGGAAATACGATGAAGGAGATGACTATGAATTTTAGGAAACTAGATAAGTTTGAAGGGCATGATTTTAGGCGATGGAAAAAGAAGATGCATTTCTTGTTGACGACGTTGAAGGTGGTTTATGTGTTGACAACACCGATGCCGGAATTGATGGAAGATTCAACAGTGGAAGCAATAAGGATAAGGGCAAAGTGGGAGAATGATGACTACATATGCAGGGGTCATATATTGAACGGTATGCCTGATTCTCTTTTTGATGTATATACGAATGTTGAATCGGCTAAAGAGTTGTGGGATTCACTTGAATCCAAGTACATGAAATTCCTTGTTAGTAATTTTAACAATTACAAGATGGTCAATTCTAGACCGGTCATGGAACAGTACAATGAACTCCTTAGGATCCTTGGACAATACACATAACATGGCTTGAAAATGGATGAATCTATTTATGTTTCAAGTATAATTGATAAGTTGCCTCTTTCCTAGAAGGATTTCAAACATACTTTGAAACATGGTAAAGACGATTTGTCTTTGGTCCAACTTGGTAGTCACTTGCGTATAGAGGAATCTCTAAGGGCGCAAGACAGTGACAAGGGCAAGGGTAAAGAAGTTGCTGGACCTTCTGTGAACATGGCAGAAGAGGGTAAAAATAAGAACAACAAACAAAACAAAGGAAAGAAACATGATTTCAAAGAACACTGTAGTGGTTCGGGTTCCAACAAGAAACCTAAGTTGGAATGTTGGAAGTGTGGTAAGACTAGTCACTTCAAAAGGGATTGCCGTAGTGGTAATAAGAAGAACGCAAATGCTGGTGGTTCGGGAAAAGGGTCTAAGGACCATTCCCAAGACCAAGGTCAGAATTTAGTGTCTGTTTGGAACAGATTTATTAAATATTATGTTTCACTAATTTCTGAAGCATTTTATGTGCAGGTTGATGCAATTGCGTGGTGGATTGATTCCGGTGCTACAACTCATGTTTGTAAAGATCGTTGCTGGTTTAAGACATATGAACCGGTGGAAGACGGATCTGTACTTTACATGGGTGATGATCATTTCGCTCCTGTTCATGGAAAAGGAAGTGTAGTGCTGGAATTTAGTTCAGGAAAATCTATTACTTTGTTTAATGTGTTGTATGTTCCAAAACTTCGTAAGAATTTAATTTCTAGTCCTGTATTAAATAAGTGTGGATATAAGCAGGTTTATGAATCTGATAAGTATATTTTATCAAAGTGTGGTGTATTTGTAGGATTTGGTTATTATAACAATGGTATGTTTATGTTGAACTTGAATAAAGTTCCGGATGATTCAGATTCTGTATATATGTCTTCTTCTTCTACTGTTGTTAATTCCTCATTATGGCATGCTCGTTGTCTAAAGATGAATTGATACCTGCTATTGATGAAAACCCTGATAAATGTACTACTTGTATGTTAACAAAAATCACTAGGCAACCATTTATTGTAAAATCCCGTGAACGTTTATTGCTTTCTTTTTACCCCAACTTCAATCACAACACATCTACTTAAGATCCTACAATCATTTTTCACTTCATAATTCTTCAATCATTCATCATGACAACTCTAATTGTAACTTCCACAACCGACAGTCAAATGCATAACAACATAATGGCAGCTGGTTCAAGGGATCGTCCACCAATGCTTGCAACAGGACGATATGCATAATGGCGATCATGGTTCTTACGATACATTGATACAAGACCAAATGGTGATGCCTTACGGAAGTGCATTCTAAAAGTCCTTACATCCACTATTGTCACAACACCAGCTGTTCCTGCAACAGAGAATTCTCCAGCAGTTCCTGAACAAACAACAGTCGAGACAGTTATGAATATGACTCCTGAAAACAGAGCTCATTTTGAATCAGAAAAAGAAGCGATTCATTTGATATTGACTGGAATTGGAGATGAAATATACTCAACTGTTGATGCATGTCAGACAGCTCAAGAAATGTGGGAAGCCATCGAAAGGCTACAACAAGGTGAATCACTCAATATTCAGATGTCAAGACAAACTTATTTTGGGAGTTTGGTCAATTCACTCTCACGATGGGAAACAAATTGAGTCATACTACAACCAGATTCTACAAGATGATGAATGAAATGATCAGAAACAATTTGACAGTTGCTACGATGCAAGTCAATGTTCAATTTCTTTAACAACTTCAACCAGAATGGTCAAGATTTGTAACAATTGTCAAGCAACAACACAAGTTGGATGAAGTTTCATATCACAAACTCTTTGACATTCTGAAACAATACCAAAAGGAAGTTAATGAACTCCGTGCTGAAAGAATGGCCAAGAATGCTAACCCATTAGCACTTGTTGCTACTGCTCAAACACTTCAAGACCCTTATTATCAATCATCAAAGTCTCACAAATCATATGCACCAACATCAAAAGCTTCACTTCCAACCAGATCTCATGCAACTACAAGATACAAAGGCAAAGAGATAGCCAAACCAATCACACCACCATCTGAGTCAGCTTCTGAAGAAGACAGTGATTCTAAACAAGCTCAGAGGGATAAAGACATGTAAAAAAATTTGGCTCTCATTTGCAAATACTTTAAGAAATCTACAAACCTACCCAACAACACCTCTAGAACTTCCCAAACACCAATAAACAAGAATGTGGATACTACTCCAAGGTACAAGAATGACAATCAGACTGGACAGTTTAGGAATCAGAGGCAGTAAATGTTGTTGGGGCTAGAGAAACTGTAGGTGGTCAAGTAGTGCAACAGTCTGGATACAAAGTTTTTACCCTGCTAGGAATTTTGGGTCAGTATGCTAAGGAATGCAGAAAGCCAAAACGGGTTAAAGACTCCACGTATCATAAGGAAAAGATGTTGCTGTGTAAAGACAAGCTGAGACGAGGAGTTTCAACTTCAGGCAGAGCAATCTGACTGGCTAGCAGAACACGGATGAAGAAATTAAATGAACAAAAGTTGGAACACATTACAGTTACATGGCAAAGATCCAGGAGGTCCTAATGCGACTCAAGAGCATTGACAGCAGAGCCAATGGAACAGGTACAATACGAATACTGACATAATGTGTTGCCAAATGACATACAACAATTTTGAGACAAATCTGAACTCCATTACTAACACATGTGCAGTGGAAACGGGTGATAGTAATGTCATTCCTGACTCACCGGATATGTGTGTGGATATGATATTCAGATGACCAAATGATGTAGAATGTGATGATAGCGTGGTTGCACTGCTAATTTAAAGCTTGACGTCGATGAAATAAAAGGATTCAAAAGCAATTAAAGAAATCAAATTGCAACATTGACTCAAGAATAACTGAGTGCTATCATTCTTGCAGAAAACTAAGTAAACACTAAGGAATCTAATATATAAACGGATTAGTTGCTTAAAGTTTACACTATCAAATAAACAGACTGCGTTTAGAGTACAAGCCTGTAATGAATCGTATAGTTACTATTACAACTTGAACGGAAGTTAAATGAAACTCTAGACCATTAGCTCAAAAAGAAATTGACATAAAGAAGGTTTAAAGTTAAGCCACAAATTTCTGTTGTCAAAGAGAAACACGATGAGTTATCAAACAAAGTCATTTAACAAAAGTCACATAACGAAAGTCTTAGTCCAAAAGAGAAAACAGAAGGTCAAACGGACTTTTGAACTTGAAGGGAAGAAAAAGATATTGACAAAATGATTTTCAAGGGAAAAACCAATTAAAGGTTTTGAAGAAATTGTTTTTACAAAAGGAGTCATTCAATCCAAACAATTCATATGTTACACCCAAATGCCCTACATTTAATGGGAAGATCCTACAATTTTGCCAATCTAATGTACCTCAAAAAGGCTCAATATGAGAAACTATGTTTGTATGTGATCCCACATGACCAATCTGATCCTGCAAACAGACCGCCCCGATAGGAAGAGACGCTGGCTCTTTGAAGAAGATAGTCTATCCAAAATTGAATAAAGACTTAGTAAACCTTATGACTACACAAATTTAAATAGTCTTTATGAAATTTTTAAAACTCAACCCCGACTCAGCATTAATGGAAATTCATTCGCACAGGCAAATAGAATAAGAAAGAAAATGAAGAGAAATCATTTGTGAATACGAAACTAAATATTTTCAAAAACATCAATTTCTTACCAATGTCAAAATCAATAAGCAAAAGTAGACAAGCATACAATGTCATGACGAATAACATTAATCATCTGAAAGAAATTGTCGATCAAGCGTGGGTAAAACATTCAAACGACCGTCTTCATCTTCGAAACCCAACTGCTCAAGATATGGAAATCCTAATTAAGATATGTTTGATGCCCCTTGCCCTTAAGACTCAGAATGATAGTTTCGCATTTGTTCATGAACTTAAATAAGAAATGCATGCAGATTTAAAAGTACATGCTTTTCTCTAAACGCAAATTGAATAACTTGAAATCGATAAAGTGCCGAATTTTCAACATGTAATATATGATTGGACAAGAATGTTGTCAATGAATTATTGTTCAGATTTGCAATCTTCAATCTGATTTAGATAAGATCACTGAATACAATGCTTATATCTTCATAAAGTCAGGGAATTGGCCTGTCTGCATAAAAGCTTCTGAACAAACTGAAATTTGTTAGTAAAGAGATTTACACTGAGCTTTTACGAAGTTTGCTACATTAAAAAACACTCCAATTTCTCTAGAAATCGCTTTAACAACATTGTTCAAGACAACGAAAAATACACAGTCTGTCAAGCGAAATATGCATGCATTCAAGCGAAATATGTAAATTCCAAGCGAAATATGTCACTGCCAAGCGAAATATGTCACTGCCAAGCGAAATGTGACATTTTCAAGCGAAATGTGAAATTTATCAAGCGAAAAATGCAATTTTTTCAATTTATCCAATTTTGGTGATTCACTTTCGATACAAACATCAACCATAACAACCCACCACACACAAACAACAACACTTAATCCCAAAACGATCCTGAAAAGATTCACTAAACGACAAACGGCTAAAGATTCGGACTACGATGTCAAGTGATTACGAAGTGAGTTTGGTACCTTATTAAGATTGAAGTTGAGTTTCCACGAATGTGGGTGTGTTGGGGAGCGTCTACTTATTTCATCATCGAGACTTCCTTCTATTTGCTACCCCTTTTCTTTAAACCTAATCTATCGATTGATGACTTGCTTGACCGTATACAGCTTATGATTAAGACTTGAATTATCTAGTTACCAGAAGTCAGGGGTGGTTGGTTGCAGACCTGGTTAACTATCACTTAAAGGAGTTACATTGTAGTACTCAGTGTCACACGCAGAAGACGATGTGGATAATTTCAAGAGGTGTTGTACTTCTTATACTTTTCTGGTTGGGTATAGAGTACTTATAGATTTAATCTTGCACCGTTCTTCAATCAACAACAGTGCAAGCTTAAGTAACAAATTTGGGGGATTTTACTTCATTTTCAAGTTTGGTATATCGGGTTTACTTCACCAAGTGATCACAACAATAGCCGACAGAATACGAGGTTGGTAAGTTAGCCAGAAGTGTTAAGGTTATATAAGTAATTCACAATTCTCATCGGATATATTGTCCCATTCCCAGACAAAGGTACATTCACTCCCAAAGCAAAATTCTCAAAGTTCTTCAACAACATTCATATACAAGACCGTATTATACAATTTTCATGATTCTTGTTTCATCTCCTCTAAAGTTTCTGAAGACAAGAGGAAATGGCTTTTGTTTTGGATTTCCATATTTGTACTCAAACAAGAAACTTCACGAGTAGATGTACGTACATACAATAATGCTTCCGAGAGTTCAGCAACCATCATTGGGGGGGTGGGGGGGGGGGGGGGGGGGGGGGAAAATGTGGTACATCCGGACTATAGTTGACTTTGATTTTTACCAATGTTTAACTTCTGGGTGGAGAAGTAGTGTAAAACTACTATACATCAGCATGGTTTTGATGTAATTGCATACGTAGAAGAAATTGATTGCTGATTTCTCGCATCACCCCCGAACGAATATTCACAGCCGCTACTGACAAGAGTAGAGGGCGTTGGTGTGGATTATTGACTTCTATAAAATTCCGCTAGTGCACTTTGATGACAAGTAGAAGATTGTTTCAAGCCACATCAATTATTCATGAATCTGCCTCAAGATAGGGATTTGGTTTGCGGGGAAGCTGATCAAAAACTTCGCCAAAAAGGAGTCTATGAAGAAAGCTTTTTAAGACATACTGCATGGATTGGGGGAAGTTAATCCAACTCATGCGTACTATAATGGTTCCTGTACAAGTAAAGACACGAATCTACCAAGCAAGAGTACAAGTTTCAAGACCATGAGAACTCAGAAGACCATCTTCAGCCTTTGGAAACTTTATTAGTGTTGTATTTGTACTGATAGGAACATTTGTAAGTAATTCCAGTAGTCCGACATATTGGGGAAAGATTGTTAGCCCTAAAATATGGTGACTAATCTAGAATTAAATTTATCATTTATAGTTGGGTTGGGTTAGTTTAGCTAGTCGATGTCGGGACTATAAATACCCCCTCCATACTTCCATGGAGGGGTAGAAGTTCACATTTGTAAAAGTATGAGTGTGTGTTTTCTTGGTTTTCTCTCAACCATACACACAACTTCCCATTTCTTATCCTTTCTCTCTAATAAACATGGCTTAATTTCTCTTTCACTTTACCATGCCTCCGGATCTTGTGTTATAAGGGTGAATCTAATGTTATCAAAATACTTTATACGAAAAGTGAACTCAACACGATTCTAGTAAGATATCCAGGATCATCACAAACCCTACCAATTTCTAACAATACATAAAAAGTATTTGTTGATGATCTGTTGGCTTGGAAAATACAGACAGATGAGAGACTATGATTTTGGGAAACTAGACTAAGTTTGAGGGGCATACTTAGGCGATGCAGAAGAAGATCCATTCTTGTTGACAACGTTGAAGGTGGTTTATGTGTTGACTACACCGATGCCGGAATTATTGGAAGATGCAACAGTGGAAGCGATAAGGATAAGGGAAAAGTGGGAGAATGATGACTACATATGTAGGGGTCATATATTGAACGGTATGTCTGATTCTCTTTTTGATGTATATACGAATGTTAAATCGGCAAGATTTTAGGATTCACTTGAATCCAAGTACATGGCAGAGGATTCTTCTAGTAAGAAATTCCTTGTTAGTAATTTTAACAATTATAGGATGGTCCGTTTCTAGACCGGTCATGGAACAGTACAATGAACCCCATTTAGATCCTAGACAATACACACAACATGGCTTGAAAATGGATGAATCCATTTCTGTTTCAAGTATAATTGATAAGTTGCCTCCTTCCTAGAAGGATTTCAAACATACTTTGAAACATGGTAAAGACGATTTGTCTTTGGTCCAACTTGGTAGTCACTTGCGTATAGAGGAATCTCTAAGGGCGCAAGAGCAAGAGACAAGGCAAGGGAAAGAAGATTGTTGGACCTTCTGTAAAACATGGCAGAAAAGGGTAAAAATAAGAAAAACAAACAAAACAAAGGAAAGAAACGTGATTTCAAAGAACACGGTAGTGGTTCGGGTTCCAACAAGAAACCTAAGTTGGAATGTTGGAAGTGCGGTAAGACTGGTCACTTCAAGAGGGATTGCCGTAGTGGTAATAAGAAGAACGCAAATGCTGGTGGTTCGAGAAAGGGGTCTAAGGACCATTCCCAAGACCAAGGTCAGAATTTAGTGCCTGTTTGGAACAGATTTATTAAATATTATGTTTCACTAATTTCTAAAGCATTTTATCTGCAGGTTGATGCAATTACGTGGTGGATTGATTCCGGTGCTACAACTCATGTTTGTAAAGATCGTTGCTGGTTTAAGACATATGAACCGGTGGAAGACGGATCTGTACTTTACATGGGTGATGATCATTTCGCTCCTGTTCATGGAAAAGTAAGTGTAGTGCTGGAATTTAGTTCGGGAAAATCTATTACTTTGTTTAATGTGTTGTATGTTCCAAAACTTTGTAAAATTTGCGTACTGGTCCCTTGTATTAAAATAAGTGTGGATATAAGCAGGTTTATGAATCCGATAAGTATATCTTATCGAAGTGTGGTGTATTTGTAGGATTTGGTTATTATAACAATGGTATGTTTATGTTGAACTTAAATAAAGTTCTGGATGATTCGGATTCTGTATATATGTCTTCTTCTTCTACTATTGTTAATTCCTTTTCTTGATATATCTTTTTTTTATTGAAGTTTTCAAAACCTTTAAAAATTATCTCTAACGTCATAAAGAATAAGTTTTATGTGTCATGTATGAACTCGTTTATTATTTTTTTAGAAACATATGTATAAAGTTTTGTTGGAACATAGTTAATATAAAACAACGCCACAATTGTAAAAACTCTAAACTATAAGGGTTGAACTTGAAAGCTACCAACAATATGACAAAATTAGTGAGTTTTGTGTCATCCCCTACATTGCAACATACCCCTAAAATACGCTCCTGCATTTTGTTGGTGATTTTAGTGTCATCAATGGCCATTTAGGTAATTGTGATTTACTAGAGACTGATGGGATTTCATATTCGGCTCGGATACGAGTTAGGGAAGTGTGGAGTGCACACTCGTTGAGCTAATATGAACTCGACCATGACAGAAAAAACAGGGGTCAAGGGGGTCGCGCCCCCTTGCGGGGTCAAGGGGCAGAACCCCTTGCTGAGGTCCCGCTGCCAGGTCAGCGGGCAGGGGTCGAGGGGGCAGCGCCCCTCGCGGAGTTTAGGGCAGTGCCCCAAAACCTAAATGTTTTTTTATAAATCTGTATTAAGGAATTACCTTAATTTCCCGCCAAAGCCCAACCAACAATACAAAGTGTTAGGCTTTCGGACCCGAAAAGGAAAACTTTGGGTGGAAAGGGTATTGATTGCATCTTTGTTGGATATGCTGAGCATTCCAAGGCATATAGGTTTTATGTTATTGAACCTATATTTGATGATAATCGTTTCTCTTCAATACCTAGACCAAATGATATTATACCAAATTCGGATGAATCTCAAAGGGATGATCACTCTGATGATGTACCAAGTGAGATTCCTGAACCTCGTAAAGGTAAAAGAGTTCAAAAAGCTAAATCATATGGTTCTGATTTTCAGCTATACTTAGTTGAAGGATCAAGAGATCAAGTTGGATCACAATACTCTTATTGACATAGTATTGAGGAGGATCCTAAAACCTATAATAAAGTTATGCAATCTTGAGATTTTTCTTTCTGGAAAGAAGCAATTGATGATGAGATTGATTCTATTATGGAAAATAATACATGGGTTCTATCTGATTTACCCCCTGGTTGCAAACTTTTAGGTTGCAAATGGATCTTCAAAATAAAGATGAAAGTCAACGGAACAATTGACAAGTTTAATGCTCGATTGGTAATCCAAGGCTTTAGACAAAAGGAATGGATCGATTACTTCGATACCTATGCACCAGTTGCTCGTATTACTACCATTAGATTGTTGTTAGCTTTAGCTGCTATACACAATCTAGTGATCCATCAAATGGATGTCAAAATATCATTTTTAAATGGGGATTTGTAAGAAGAAGTGTATATGAAGCAGCCGGAAGGATTTGTTATGCCGGGTAATGAGCATAAGGTATGTAAGCTGATTAAGTCATTATATGGGCTTAAACAAGCACCTAAGTAGTGGCATTAAAAGTTTAATGAGGTTGTGTTGTCAAGTGGCTTTCTATTAAACCAATTTGACAAGTATGTATATAGCAAATTTGATAGCTCCGGTAAAGGTGTTATAATTTATCTATATGTTGATGACATGTTGATTTTTGGCACAGATCAAAATCAAGTTGATAAAACTAAAAAGTTTTTATCATCAAGGTTCTCAATGAAAGATATAGGAAAAGCAGACGTTATTCTTGGTATTAAGATTAAACGTGAAAATAAAGGGATTTTAATTACACAATCTCACTATATTAAGAAAATACTCAAGAAATTTAATCGTATAGATTGTTCTTCGGTGAGTACTCCCATGGATCCGGTAAAAAAGCTTAAGCCAAATACAGGTAAACCTGTGGATCAGCTCAAATATTCAAGAGCTATTGGCTGCTTGATGTATGCTATGACTAGCACTAGATCTGATATTGCTTATGCAGTTGGTAGATTGAGCAGATTTGCTAGTAATCCTAGTAGACAACATTGGCAAGCAATAACAAGTGTATTCAAGTACTTAAAGGGTACTATGAATTATGGTTTATCATATGTTGGATATCCTTCGATCTTAGAAGGTTATTCAGATGCAAGCTGGATAAATCATGTTGAAGATTCATCTTCTATGAGTGGATGGGTGTTTCTGCTTGGGGGGGTGCCATTTCATGGGCTTCCAAGAAGCAACCATGCATCACTGGTTCTACTATGGAATCTGAGTTTGTAACATTGGTTGTTGCCGGTAAGGAAGCAGAATGGCTAAAAAACTTGATACATGAGATTCTAATTTGGCCGAAACTAATAGTACCAATTTCTATCCATTGTGATAGTTCTGCCACGTTGGCTAAAGCTTATAGTCAAATCTATAATGGCAAGTCTAGACACTTAGGTGTTAGACACAGTATGATTAGGGAGTTAATAATGAATGGTGCGATATCTATTGAGTTTATTCGGTCACAACATAATTTAGCAGACCATTGGACGAAGGGTTTGGCTAGGGACTTAGTTATTAAGTCTGTGATAGGGATGGAACTAAAGTCCATATAAATCTACTACCTATGAGATATCTAATTCCCTTGAAATACAACGTTAGAAGCCGAATTCAATGGGGAAAGCTCATAGCTAAAGATTAGAACACGTATATTTATCTTCCTGAGGTATGTGTTCAGACCTGTAAGTAATGGTTAGGTTGAAGTTTACCTTCTTAATGGTTCTTTTGAAAAATTGCAAATGCAGGTGCAAGAACTAAAATGGCCACCTATGTGAACATAAAGTTTTGCCGCTTCAAAAAGCTTGGACTTGGCTTCTTGTATGTTCATTAATAGATTGGGACACATGGCTTGTAATAATGTCAAGTAACGAACATTAGAGTGTTGTAGAAACTTATGTGTATAATATCTTAATGTATTCAAATGGATTGATGGGTTCAATAGTTACGACACCCCGATTTTCGAATATTTGGAATTTGTATTATACTAAGATGAAAATTCAATCGCAAGACATTTTCATTTATCCATTTGTTTGTTTCGTTATATTTGTTATAACATAATTTCATATATCTTTATATATGTTTTAGTGAATTAAGGATTACACAAAAATGGGGGGGGGGGGGATTTGTTGGTGATTTTAGTGTCATCGACGGCCATTTGATGATTTACTAGAGACTAATGAGATTTCATATTCGGCTCGGATATGAGTTAAGGAAGTGTGGAGTGCACACTCGTTGAGCTAGTATTTTTTCGACCATGATAAAAACGTAGGGGTCAAGGGGGTTGCGCCCCCTTGCGGGGTCAAGCGGCAGCGCCTCTTGCGAGGTCAAGGGGTAGAGCCCCTTGCTGTGGTCCCGCTACCATGTCAGGGGGCGGGGGTCGAGGGGGGCCGCCCCTCATACGAAATCAATGTTTAAAACAGTTAACAAATAAACGTTCTTCGGCAACCTCACATTCATGGTACACCATAGTACGCGTATGAGAAGTTTGAGCTTGCGTCGAAAAGAACATGTCATCTTTATCGGAGTCGTAACTAACATTATCATCATTCGGGTCCATAATTTTTAAGAATGATTTTGTTTGGTAGTAAGAAGTAATATATTTGTGTGAAAATTAGTTAAATAAGGGTATGATATATATAAGGTGGGATTAAAATAAATTAAAATTCTAACCGTAAAAAACCCTTAAATTCAGTCCCCCTCCCTCGGTGACCTGCGTGGCGATTAAAAAACAAAAAAACCATCTTAACTGATCTACTCTTCTTTAATTCTAATTGATTTCTAAACTTCTAATCAATGTAGTTGAATTTCGATTCACTTTATATCGATTAGGTAATTCTAGTTTTCTTAGGGTTAGGTTTTGTTGGATTAGTTTCTTTATTTTTTATCTGCTATCATCAGGTTAGTGTGTTCGAGTTTGATTATGGTTGGTTTAACTTTTATTATTTGTTGTTACGATCTGCTAGATCCATTAGGTTTGTGGGTTAAATTGGTTTTAAGACGTGTTTGTAGGATTTTCTAATATGGGTTGCTAGGTGCATGTATTGAGTAATGGAGCGAGGGTTTTTTAGTCAGAAAGGGAGTTAGGTTGGGAGGGGTGTAAAGGAGAAGCAAGTTTTGTCGTCTGATAATTATGGTGGGACTCTAAACGATGCTATTCTTCCCAAGGAGGCTGCAGCACCGTCTGTTAGTAATGAACCTGTTGCGATAGAGATGCAATACCCTGTGGTGGATAAATCTTATGCGGTGGATAGTGATGTGGGATCATACCCACCATTACCAACACAGGATACTACTCCGGCTAGTAATAGCCCTGGTAAGTCTTCATATGCTAATCTTTCTGGTAAACCAAGTGGGAAGAAATTGAATATTCGTACTTTGTTTACACTAGGGGTAATGGTATTGATATGGTTGTTCCGGTGGAGTCTATTCGAACTATCAATGATCGATTTGCTAATTTAGCATATGGTTTCTTCTAGGGGAATCGGGTGGCATACCCTGTTGTTGCTCACTATGTTAAGAACACATAGGGTAAATATGGGCTTGTTCGTTCTATGTTTAGCTCGTTTACATGATTATTTTCTTTTCAATTTAGCTCCATGGAGGGATTAGATGCTATGCTTGAGAATGGTCCATGGTTTATTCGAAATAACCCGCTTATACTAAAAAAATGGAATCCGGATGAAAACCTATTGAAAGAAGATGTTCGTACTGTTCTAGTTTGGGTTAAACTCTATGGTGTACCTGTTACGACCTTTAGCGACGATGGATTGAGTGCCATTGCTACTAAATTGGGTGCTCCTTTAATGCTTGACTCTTATACTACTGATATATGTATGCAATCTTGAGGTAGGTCAAGCTATGCTAGAGTTATAATTGAGCTCCGAGCTGATTTGAAGTTGAAAGATAACATTGTCGTGGCTATGCCTAGAATTCGGAGGGAGGGCCATTACACATGTAATGTCCGTGTTGAGTATGACTGGAAACCTCCTAGGTGTTCATCTTGTAAGGTTTTTGAACATATTCATGAGGAGTGTCCGAAGAATACAGGTGCTGGCGAGTAAAAGACTGTGAAGAAGCCTAGTCAAACTTCTCGAGGTGTTCCGGTTGGTCTAAAAATGGGTTTTAAACCTCAAAAAGAATATCGACCTGTTCCCAAAAAGTAAAATGGTAGTTCTAGTGGTAATAAGAAGAAAGCTGTGGAACTTACTATTGAGGTTAGTAATTTAAATTCATTTGATGTTCTTAATTCAGTTGATTATGATGTGGAGTTTGATACCAATAAGGGGACTACTAATTTGGTAAATAATAGGACTACTTCAAGTGGATCCTCTTTTATGAATACCGATAATGATGGGGAGTTTGCTAGTAATACTTCTATTGGTGAGAAATTTAATAAAATAAAACGACAAATTGGTGAAGGTAAACTTAGGTTGTTAGATAATGACGGGAACTCGCTAGTTCCTAAGGGTATTGTGGAAAGTGATAGTGAAGTGGAAGTGGTATTTGATGAAACTACTAACTTAAAGATTTCAACGAGTGGTAAAGATGGAAGTGATAAAGGTTATGGTACTTATAGCTCGTTGGAACAATGGAGGGATTCTTATCCAGATAATGATGATTATGACCCGTATGATGATGATATGCACGAGAATCATGATTTGTCCGAGCACCTGCAGTCTATCTGTGATGATATTTATATCACGGTCCGTGGCAGGAAGAAGAAATAGTTTTTTGATGTTTGTTGTGTCAATTGTAATCTAGTCTTAGTAGTATCCTCCTATGGAGTAGTTGTGCTTGTTATGTTCGCTTTTTTGTCTATGTAACGGGCTGAGATGTGGGACTCACCCACATCCTTTGTACTGGATCGCTTTTTTGGAGTAATACATTTACCGGAGATACCCTTTATCTAAAAAAAATACTAGCTAACAGCTAGTTTTTTCAAAAGCATAAACAACCAAGGCCGGCCCAACATCGTTGGTTTTGATCCTCAGTGGTAACGCCTGCAACGCCTATATAAAGTCGGTTTAACGTTCAACCCGACGTTACGATACCTAGTGCTCTTAGTAGCTTTGATCTAAAAGAAACATTGCATTAAATATAAAGATAAAATTGACATACTATTAGTTAAATCTGTTGGTGATTTTAGTGTCATCGACGGCCTTTTAGGTAATGAAGATTTATTGGAGACTAATGAGATTTTATTTTTGCTCGGATACGAGTTAGAGAAGTGTGGAGTGCACACTCGTTGAGCTAATATGTTTTCGACCATGACAAAAATGTCGGGGTCAAGGGGGCTGCTCCCCCTTGCGGGGTCCATGGGCAGCGCCCCTTGCGGGGTCAAGAGGCAGAGCCCCTTGTTGGGGTCCCGCTGCCAGGTCAGCGGGCGGGGGTCGAGGGGCAGAGCCCCAAACAATATATTTGGTTCTCCAAGTAAGTTATCCGTTTTTCCCCTCTTATTTTCCCAACCAGTGTGACTGTTAAAAAAACAGTTGTGAAAGTTGGTTTCAACCAACTTTAACTGCTTAACTGTCATCTAGAATCTGTTTTATAAACCGATCCATTAGCCTCATTCATACATACGAAAATACACTTACAATTCCCCTATTGTTCTTGATTTGTGATTTTAGTTCCTAGAACACAAATTGCTATTCTCTTTGTATTGTCCCGATAGAGATTTCGTGGAACCCAGACATTTTATAGGGTCGAAATACTTTATACGAAAAGTGAACTCAACATGATACCACAGTGATATCCAGGATCAACACACACCCTACACAATTTCTAATAAAATCTTGGATTTGTTACACTTATCTTAAATCTCATTTTTTGTTGGTGGATACAGGATGTGGTACGACCAGGGCCGTCCCGTGGAATTTGAAGGCCCTGTGCCACAATTCTCATCGGGCCCTTAATTCAACTCCGAAAATTAAAGTAACGGTAAAATTAACGCATTGATTGTTTTTATATCGATAGCAACTTATTAATCTTATTCTACTATGGATATAATTTTTTTTCTAAGTGTTGCTATAGAATTTTCGAAACGATTAGGATAATCATAATGTCTTATAATTACAACATTAGTATATAATAGAAGATGATTTGTAGTATTTCTTTTCTTCGAAAATATATCAGTTTACTGTTTGACGTATTTCAGCTTTTCGAACAAAAAATATAGTGCTTTTTTTTGTTTTAACCTGCCTACATGTTAAAAATAAAGATAAGGACTAAAATTATAAATTGCAAAGATATAGGATATGTTGTATCAAAAATATAAACCTATAATAAATATTTGTGCTAAAAGACAAAACATAAAGTTAAGCCCCATGTTTGACTTTGGGGTTATCTTCCCCAACAAAAAATCAGACGCCATTTTCACTATAAAAACACATGTTCAAGCTTTTTTGTTAAACAAATCTTATATTCTTCATTCAAAATAATCTGTTAGCGGTATTAAATCCTCCAAAAATGGATGTATATCTTTACTGATGTTTTAGAAATCGGAGGCCCTTGAAAAATGGAGGCCCTGTGCGGTTGCCTATGCCGCACATGCTCAAATCCGGCCCTGGGTACGACGAGAGTATTATATATTGTGATGCGTGGCAATGCACAAACAAAAAACATACTCATAAATTCAAACATTTGATGCTCAAAATATTTGTTCTCAACAAATAAATTACTAATTCTTATGTGGTTCTTATGTTGTTTCTTGCTTCTCTCACCAACAATCAAATTGAACCAAACACTATAAACACTCCCACTCTTTC
>BQNB010055155.1:0-39234 GCA_026074375.1 Tanacetum coccineum
TTGAGTTTAATGGCTCTCGACAATTTTGAGAAACACAAGAGAAGTATTTTTCGTTATTAACCTTGTATGTCGTATATTCGTGGACTATTTTGATAGCTTATGGTGATAACTAAATGTATTACATAGCTTATTAGCTTATTTAAAAGCTTAATAGAGTTTTTGGGAGCTTATGGGCTCACGGCCCAATAAGCCTCTTTAAGCCGTGGCTTATTAAGAGCTTATTGTGGTCCGGGTTATTTTGTTAATTATTGTTTTGGGCTTATATTTACTAATGGGCTTTGGTATTGGGCCTAAAATATATATTATACATATGAATATCTTAATGGATCCTTATTGGGCCTTAAGGCCCAATAAGCGTAAACTAGTCATTTATGAGTTTTGGCGAACTTTGGAAAATGGGACATACTTATGAATTGATATTGGAAGTCGTTTGGGAGATACGTTTTGGTGAACATTGCGAAATATGGATTTTTGGCATTTTGTTGGAAAATTTGTGAATTTGTGGAAAAATTGTTTGAAATAAAGGTTTAAAAACCTTGGAAAATGTTGTGTAACGTACGGGTCATGTCGAAATTTTGTAAAAAGTCTATACTTAGAATTTTTACTCAATAAAATAATAAAATATTATTATATTAATAAGTCGACTAAAAGACGAAAAATATACTTTTTGAAACTTTTTCAAATTATTTAGTATAATTAAACATTTCGTTTCTTATACTTAAATGATGAATTAATGGTAATTAAGAGTGCTAAATGGATTTACCGAAGTATGCTATAAGTACTTATTATAAGAATTTTCTTATCTTACTCTATTATATTAAATAGTATAAGTATATACTATACTAAGGTAGGAGTTGAAGTATGTTATCTTATGAAGTTAAGTCGTCAACCATCACACCACTAAAACGTTAAGGATAACCGTACAACATGCATCTGAACTCTATGCATCAAACCTAAAAACTGTTTTGGGAATAAATGTCTAAGTGGAACATTAATTGGACTAGGTCGTGTTCGGACGTTGTTGCATTTGCTTGTGTGTTATTGAATTTGCTGCTTGAGGTGAGTTCTCGTAGCCCCACTTTTTAAATCTTTTTCGTTGGGGGAAAATGATACTCAAATGTGTTTTGAACTGTTTTTCTGAACTGTGCGAAATGTGGTTTTGTTTTTAGGACAATTTATGTGCTTATGACTGCTATGTTGAAATATGTGGTATGATTGTTTCTTGCATGCATCGAGGGTGCGAGGCAATGAATGATTGATCAAGGAATTTGCTATGTTGTGAAAGGTTGCCCTATGTAAATGCTCTAGTACTGGGAGGTCGTTAGGTGCATATAACCTCGAGGTTGCGACCCCAAGAGCATTGGAAAAAAATTGCTGGGGGATTGATGACTAACATCGATGGCTAGTCAGATACATGATTAGCGGGGATGCTAAGTCATGGTTTTGATTGTATTTGCATATATTCACTGTCATATTGGCACAATTGTCCCATTGTTTAGAAATAAAGGCACAACAACGTTGGTATCATTCAAACCTACATTCTTACCAACATTACAGTTGACGTTTTCGAGTATCATTTTCAGGTGAAGTTAATGAACAGTAAGGTTGTAATGCGAGATAGCTGACCTTAAGGGTATCCTATATGGATCATGTATTGAGAAGTCTAGCATTTGGTGGTTGTTTGAACTCAGTAGTTTGAGGATTTTTGTTTTAAGATTGATATGGACCCCTGCATGGGCATTTGGATTTGTAAGTGACTATGTGATGTGTTCTTTTTGGGATTTTACTCAAGTCTATACTTGAGGTGGATGATCTCCATGACACTTTTTCATTAATGCATTTTAGATTTTGCTATTTTGTATCTTGTGTTATGATTGATCATTCTTCGTCGCATACCTGTGTTTTCCACCTATGTCGAGGTGTGACAAAATGGTATAACTCAAAAGATAATATGCGGGAGATAATTTCCAACATGTGAAACTCTTAGCCATTATGGGACACAAGGCAATATAATCTAGAATTATAATGTCAAGTTTAACCCCATCATATACCTCGCGTCGAAGGTCTGACCAACCATACTCGATATAAGTCATCCAATAATCAGTCATTTTACAGTCTCAAGTCTGACCATACGATTGTTATATTACCTTGTTTTGCAATTCACCTAAGACTGTCTTAGATTAAAAAACAAACTCAAGTGATTTCATACTTGGATGGCAAATGACTTAATTTTAAGAGAATAAATATTTTTATAAAAACAAGGTTACAAAAAATGTGTATAAGGAAGCATACATACAACCTTATAACACTAGTTATTTTAAAACATTTCCATTTTCATTTAAAAACCTTTCTATATGTTAATAAAAATAATGTCTAAAAAAGTTATTTATATTTTCCGACCTCTCAACGTTTTGATAATAACAAAATGTAAAAACGTTTACGATAAAATTAAACCTTTACAAATTATTAATCGTAAAATTCCATATCTAAGATTAGTAATCACTTAAGGTATGAATAAACAAATCATTAAACACGATTAGTGATCAAGAAAATATTTTTCTCTTATCCATCATATTTTTACAAAAGAATTTCACAAATTAATTATACAAAATATTTTCTAATTAAAAAAAAGTTTTATTAAAAACTTAAAATTTGAAATTCAATTTTTCTCCCCAAAATAGAAGGTTTCATACCAGATACAACATTCCCCACAAAAAGACAAGAAAAGGGAGCGTAGTTTACTGGGCGGCCCCTAGTGACCGTTGGATTTTTCTGCCTATAAATACTGCTCCATTCCTTGCAGAAAATTACACTTCTTTGCACAAAATTTTCAGATAACTTTATCTCTCTAAAAATCTTATTTCTCTCTCTAAATCTCTTGATCACTAACATTCTTAGATCTTGTTTCAAGTGATCTAATCTCTTCTTCTCATGTCTTTTTCTCATTCAAGTGCAAGAGAAGAACATTCGTATTTGCCAAGAAACGAATTGTTACTTAGTGATCTCTCATCTTTTCTTCTAAGTACCAAATCTTTATTGTAATTATCTTGTGTATTTGTGTGATTCGGATTGTGTGTAAATCCGATAGTGTAGATCTAGTGATTGTGTATTGATTGTGAAGTGGTAGATTGGTTCTAGCTAAGATTAGGACTCGACATTTAGCTTAGTGTCGAAAAACAACGTAAGCGACGTGCAAACAATTTTCTCCGCCTAAAGGGAGCTTGTTGACATAGTAAAATCTCGAGCAGGATACTCGGGGAGTGGAGTAGGGCGAAGAGGTGATTCGTAGCCGAACCACTATAAAATCTTGGCGTCTTGGTTTGATTGTTCCTTTCCTTATCTCTTCATATTATTGTCATTGTTATTTAGCTTTAGCTTAGATTGTTGTATTGTTTGTTCATATTGTGAATTGGTTAAACATACGACTCGAATCTAAATATTTTTGAAAGCAAACTTTTAAAACATAAACGAACTTGTAAACTATTCAATCCCCCCTTCTAGTTTCCACAATTGGTATCAGAAGCCAAGGTCACTCAAGATTTTTAAAATATATTGTATTTTAAAGCTTGGATCGATCCATGGATTCAGATAAATATCTAGAAGGGCAATCTATGCAAAGACCACCACTTTTTGAAAGTGATAGTTTTATTTATTAGAAAAATAGATTCGAGACATATGTTAAATCAAAAGATCTAGATCTTTGGCATGTTATTACCAACAGTGATTTTCAACCAATTCAACAAAATCCAGAAACCAAATTAGATGAGGTTATCCCTTTTGAAAAACAAACCGATGATCTCAAAAAAAGACTTGCGAAAAATAACAAAGCTAAAATGGTCATTTATAATGCTTTGCCTAGAAAAGAGTATGAAAGAATTTTCATGTGTAACACGGAAAAAGAAATTTGGAAAACTTTGTTAATCACCCATCAAGGTAATAATCAAGTCAAAGATAATAATATCGACCTTTTGGTTCAACAATATGAACAATTTGTCATTTCCGAAGACTAATCCTAATAGATATTGCATTAGATTATTTTAATAATATTATTACTAGTCTAAAAGCTCTTGATGAAGGATACTCTAGCAAGAATTATGTTAAGAACTTTCTTAGGGCTCTACATCCTAAATGGAGAACAAAGGTCACGACGATTGAAGAGTCGAAAGACTTAACGTCACTATCTCTTGATGAACTCATCGGGAACCTCAAAGTTCATGAAATGATCATCAAGAAAGATTCCAAAATCATCAAAGCAAAAGTTGAAAGGAAATCTCTTGCTTTAAAGGCTAAGAAAGAATCTAGTGATGAAGAGTGTTCGACTTTCGGAAGTAAACACGAAGAATACGCCATGGCGGTAAGAGACTTCAAGAAGTTCTCGTGAGACAACATCGGAACGACAAAAAGACATTCCAAAGAAGCCGTGATGACAAGAACAGTAAAAGTGATATAAAATGCTTTAGATGCGGCGACCCGAATCATCTTATTGGAGAATGTCCAAAACCACCAAAAGACAAGAACCAAAGAGCATTTGTCGGAGGTTCTTGGAGTGATAGCGGTGAAGAAGATGTTAAGAAAGTCAATAACAAAACTTGTCTCGTAGCTCAAGCATCAAGTGAGATATGCCTTAGAGTTGACTTGGAACCCGATGAGTTGATAAAGGATAGCGGATGCTCCAAACACATGACGGTTAACTGAAAGCTCTTCTCAAGCTACAAGGCATACAACAGAGGTAATGTTATTTTTGATAGTAATCTTCGCGGTAACATCATTGTCAAAGGTATAATTTTGAATGGCTCTCTTAAAATAGATAATGTAGAACATGTAGATAACTTAAGATTTAACTTGTCAAGTATATGACAAATATGTTATAATAAGTGTAGAGTAACATTCTCTGAACATGATAGTGAAATCACTAAGGATGGTAAGGTCATAGGTAGAGGTATCAGGAAGAAAGGCTTATATGTGTGAAATTAGGAAATAAGCCCAAAGACCAAATTTGTCTAGCAATGATTGATGAAAATTCCACGTTGTAGCATAGGAGATTAGGTCACGCAAATATGTGTCTCATTCAATCGTTAGCATCTAAGGAATTAGTTAGAAACTTACCTAAGCTTAAGTTTGATCAACACTTCTGTGATGCTTGCAAAATTGGAAAGCAAGCTCACGCTAGTCATAAGGCTAAGAATATAGTCTCAATGACTAGATGCTTAGAACTCCTTCATATGGATCTCTTTGGTCCATCCGTCGTACGGAGTTACGGAGGAAACCGCTACACCTTAGTCATAGTAGATGACTACTCTAGGTATACTTGGACTAGATTCCTTAAGGACAAAACCGAAGCCTTTGATCAATTCAAAATATTTAGTAAGAAAATTCAAAACCAATTAGGATGTACTATAGTGTCAATAAGAACCGACCACGGTAGGGAATTTGATAATGAGGTGCAATTTGGAGAATTTTGTAATGCCAATGGTATTACACATAACTTCTCGGCTCCACGCACTCCTCAATCAAATGGCGTGGTCGAAAGGAAAAATAGGACACTTCAAGAAATGAGTAGGACTATGTTGAATGAGCAATCGTTACCACAAAAGTTTTGGTGTAACGCCGTAGATACTTCAACATACATTCTTAACCGAATCCTAATTAGAGTCATCCTAGGAAAAACACCTTATGAACTCTTGAGAGGTAGGAAACCTACTCTTGATTATTTTAGAGTGTTTGGAAGCAAGTGCTTCATTTTAAACACTAAAGACTACCTTACAAAGTTTGACCCAAAGTCATACGAAGGTATCTTTTTAGGTTACTCGCAAAATAGTAAAGCCTACATCATCCTTAACAAACATACTAGGAAAGTCGAAGAATCACTCAACGTGACATTCGATGAAACTCCTCCACCCTCTAAGACATCACCCTTGGTGGATGATGACTTAGATGAAGAATAAGCAATTAAGATTACCGAAAAGAAAAACTTAGAAAAAGACATCGAGGATGAAACTTTAGAGATTGACGAAATAGTCAATATTAAGGAATCTAGGAACCATCCACTAGAAAACGTCATAGGAAACCTTAATCAAAGAACCCTTAGGTCACAAGCCCAAAACCAAAGTAACTTCTTTTCTTTTATATCAACTATAGAACCTAAGAATGTGAATGAAGCCTTTGAAAGTTGGATAGTCGCTATGCAAGAAGAATTAAATCTATTCATTACTAACGACGTTTGGGAGTTAGTTCCACAACCTAGGAATATGACAATTATATGAACTAAGTGGGTGTTTAGAAATAAGTTAGACGAGAACGGTATTGTTTCTCGAAATAAGGCTAGGTTAGTCACTCAAGGCTATAATCAATAAGAGGGCATCGATTATGATGAAACTTATGCCCCAGTTGCCAGACTTGAGTCAATTAGGATTCTATTAACTTATGTCTATGCTTTAGATTTTAAGCTATTCCAAATGGATGTAAAAAGTGCATTCCTGAACGGTTTCATCAATGAGGAGGTATACGTGGCACAACCTCCAGGATTCATTAACTTTGAAAAACCGGATCATGTTTATAAACTAAAGAAAGCTTTATATGGTCTTAAACAAGCACCCAAAGTTTGGTATGATAGATTAAAAGCTTTTCTAATTAAACATGAATATAAAATAAGAATGGTAGATAACACTCTTTTTACTAAGAAGAAAAGTTCAAACCTCATCATCGTTCAAATATATGTCGACGACATTATATTTGTCTCAACTTGTCAAGACATGTGTGATGAATTTGCCAAAATCATGCATGACAAGTTCAAGATGAGCATGATGGGTGAACTTAACTTATTCCTAAGACTACAAATAAAACAAATGGAAGATGGTATTTTCTTTAATCAATCTAAATATATTAAAGAAATGCTTAAGAAATTTGGCTTAGAAGAATCTAAACCAATGAAAACCCCCATGTCCTCCGATACCAAACTCACGAAAGACGAAGAGTGTGAGTCGGTAGATAGTACCAAGTATCGAGGCATGATAGGTAGTTTATTATACCTAACAGCAAGTAGGCCCGATATCATGTTTAGTGTCTGCCTTTGTGCCTGCTTCCAAGAGGCTCCCAAAACCTCTCACCTTGAAGCGGTTAAGCGTATCTTCCGATACATTAAAGGCACTACACACTTAGGATTATGGTATCCTAAGGGGACCGGCATAAAAACAGTAGTATATGTCGACTCTGATCATACGTGAGATTATGTGGACCGAAAGAGCACTAGTGGTATTTGTACGTTTGTGGGATGTTGTTTGACATCTTGGTTCTCGAAGAAACAAACCGCTCTTGCTATATCCACTACCAAATCCAAATACGTAAGCACCGAAAAGGCATGTCAACAAGCACTATGGATGAAACAAGCTCTTATCGACTATGACGTTTGAATCGACGACATCCTGATCATGTGCGACAATAAAGGCGCGATTGACCTTAGCAAAAACCCGATGCAACATTCTCGTACTAAACACATCAAAATACGTCACCACTTTCTTTGTGATAATGTCCAGAAAGGACATATCTCAATCGAAAAAGTGCCGTCCATCAACAACATCGCCGATATTCTTACGAAACCCCTAAAAAGTGAATCGTTTAACTATCTGCGTCTTGGTTTAGGAATGATGGAACACATTCCATAAATCGTTCTAGTCCGCTTCTCTTTCTTCTGTCTCAATTCTAATCCGAGTTCCATTCCATGTCGTGACAACTTAAAATACTTCATCCGAACCACTTTAAGTACTTTTAATTCGCGAAATGCAAATTAAAATGTCACTCTTCTTTGTAAAATTTTCGTCAAAACCAAGTCCAACTTCCTTCACTGAGGGCGGCCCTCATATCCTTGCCCCCCCAATATATTTAGGACCGCCTGACTATATAGGACCGCCTTCAGAAAACCTCCATATTTTACACTTAGTCAAAAACTTTCAAATCACTAAACCAAACACACCCTTTCTTCTCTGCAGCGACGAACATGACTAAAACAACCCAAAAACTCAAAATCGCCCATTAAAACACTAATTGAAGATAAAATCAACACCTACAATCATTCATAACATCATCAACATCATCAACATCATCAATTGTAAGTCATTTCATCTATTTTCTTTCAATTTGAGTCTAGGGTTCATGATGAACACTAAAAATTAAAATTGGGGATTTTTCATTTTTCATTCAATTTTGTACAATTAGGACTACTAGGTTACAATGTATAACTAATATGCTTCCCGTAGACATAGGATTTGCATACATTAGTTAGTTTGTCGAAAAATTGATTTCGAACCAAAACCCCAATTTTATTCTCAAATCACTCACGTTAGGAACATAATAAAATTGTTATTATGCATTGTTAATACAACTTAAAAACGTTTTCAAACACATGCATAATGATCTCATGAACAAATTTCGAGATACATAATTCATATGTATTTTTCGACTTGTTTGGATGAGCAAAATCAAACTAAGGAGCGTTTGGATTAACTCTTAGGATTTTATGTTTTAGGTCGAGTTAATCGTTACTCCACATTTGTCGCATATAGGCACACACTAGGCACGAACTTAACATATCAATACAAGTATAAGAAATTAAAATATGATTTTGGTTATTTTATTTTAGGTGACAATGCCTCGAATTACCGGACTAGATCATCAAAAGACCCGAAACTACATTCCACTCATATCAAATGAATTTAATCAACCCTTACAAAACACAATTGCAAGTCTTGAAAAACGATACTTTCATGAGGGTAGGGTTGTGAGTCAAAACTTTGAAAACATGAGTCATATCCGTGCTAAGTTTGAATCAATTGATTTTGATTGTTTGTTGAACATAAACGAACAAATTGTTCCTCGTTTTGTTCTCGAATTCTATAGTCAACTAACTTTTGATTATAACTCCACGGGTCATTTTGTGGTCAACTTTGTTATACAAAGTAAGTCATTCTCTCTCACTCTTGAGGAATTCGGTCAAATCTTAAAAATACCGTTCAAAGGTCAAGTGTCACACACCGACATGTGGTCACTCGACTACTTGTCAATAAGTGTTCCGAGTAAAGGTCGTTATAAAACCACTCCTCCTTTTCTAAATGTCGTCAAGTCTTTCATTAAAATTCCTCGACAAGGTCAAGTCACTCATACTAAAAATAAGAAAACCGTTGTTGTCGACAAAAACAAAATCTTAACTCGCGAAATTCAACCTCATATGAAACCATGGGTTGATATCATTCGTAAAAACGCCATTTGTTTAGGAGGTCATAAGGATCATGTCTACGCGTGTCTTTGTCATATGCTTTATTGCATTGAAACCTCCACTCGATACAATCTAGCATTTTTCATTCTCAAAAGAATGGAAAAGACTTGAAACAAACCTAAGGAACTCTTAGCTTATGGAATGCTTTTGACTAGATTGTTCAAACATGTTGTATCCGTCTTTCCTGAGTTAGCAATTGATCACTACATCTCACATGATCGAGTCATGCATCCTCTTGCTCCTCATTATGAGCGAAAGACGCGATCGGATCATGGCAAGAAAAGACCTCGTGAATCAAATGCTAGCTCCTCCTCCACCACTTTAAATCATCCATCCTCATCTCAGAACACCTCAACTAAATGGAGTTGCTGAGAGAGGAATAGCACACTAATTGAGGCTGCTAGGACATGCAGCTGATTACTAAGTTGCCACTACTTTTTGGAGCAGAAGCAGTTAATACTGCTTGCATGTGCAAATATAGTGTTAGTAGTTAAGCCCACATAAACAAGACCCCCATATGAACTTATCATAAAACACCACTTTAAGTTTTTATGAAACTATTGGGTATCCTGTTACCATTCACAATACAAATAGATCACTTCGGCAAATTTAATGGGAAGCTGATGAAGGTTTCTTTGTTGATACTCTTTAAATAGGTAAAAGACTTTAATGTTATTCAATAGTAGGACAATGATAGTGGAAGAAAACTTGCATATTAGATTTAGTGAGAATATACCTAAGTTGTATGTAAGTGGACCAGATTGTATATTAAAATTGATGCACTAACAAATAAGCAATGAATTATGATCCAGTTATTGCATGTACACAGTCTAATGTTTTGCAGGTATTAAAAGTAAGTGAGAATGCAGGTCAACTAGGAAGGAGACAAAACTTTCAAAGATTACATTTGCTACCATTAATGGACTGCTGATCTACCATATACCCAAGATCCAAAAGAGTTCTCATAGATGATTGGATCTAAACCTTCAAGGATGATGAAAAGACGCTATGAAAGATCCAAGAAAAGATAGTGAATGTAATGATCAAGAGAAGGAATATAATGTTAACAGCACTAACAATGTTTAATATTGCTAGTACAAATGAAGTTAATGCTGTTAGTGGAAAAACAAGCATAAACTTCCATTTGATCCAAATATGCCTACTTTGGAAGATGTTAGCATATTTTACTTCTCAAGAGATGATGAAGATGATTTGCAGAGCTGACATGAACAATTTGATACAACAATCCAAGGTCATCCCCTATTCTAAATACAAAATTCAAAAGATCAACTCTTGATCAAGTGATTAGAGATAGCAATCAGCTACACAAACAAATAAAGATGTCAAAAAATTAGAGGAACAATGGGTTTATTAGTACTATTTTAACAAAGAACAAACCAAAAAGACCTTCAAAACTGCTTTTTGCTTGCTTTTTATCACAGGAAAACCCAAAAAGGTAATTCATTGCATTGAGGAATCCAAGTTGGATAGAGGCAATGTAGGAAGAGCCTTTCTACAATTCAAGTACAAGAAGTTTGGACTTTATGATTTACCAAATGGAAAAAGGGCTTATAGGCACTAAAATGGGTTTCAGGAATAAAAAGGATGCAAGGGGGAATTAAGATAAAAATAAAAGCAAGAATGTTGCTCAAGGGTAACATAACAAGAAGAAAGGGAATGACTATGAGAAGTCTTTGCCCCTGATGTAAGAATTGAAACAATTGGCTATTTTTAGCTTATGCTTTATGTTATAGATTTTGTGTGATCAAATTGGATGTAAAAAGTGCTTTTCTCTATGGTAAGATTGAAGAAGAGGTGTATGTATGTCAACCACCATGATTCGAAGATCCAGACTTTTTTGATAGAGTATACAAGGTTGAAAAAGCACTGTATGGACTACATCAAGCTCATAGAGCTTGTATGAAACCTTGTCAGCATATCTGTTAGACAATGGGTTTCAAAGAGGGAAAATTAACAAGAGCTTATTCATCAAAAACCACAAAGGTAATATTTTGCTGGTCCAAGTTTATGTGGATGATATCATCTTTGGTTCAACAAAAAAGGAGCTATGCAATGCATTTGAGAAGTTGATGCAGAGAAATATCTCAGATGATTTCAATGGGCGACTATACTTCTTCTTTGGGATTACAATTAAACAGAAGAATGATGGCAATATTTATTAGTCGGATAAATATGTTATTAAAATTTATAAAGAAATTTGGGTTTAACAGAAGTCAAGACTACAAGCACACCAATTAAAACTCAAATTCTTTTGCTCAGGAGAAGATGGTGAAGAAGTAGATGTTTTAGTAAAGGTCAATGATTGTTTCATTAATTATCTTACATCTTTATGACCTGATATCGTGTTTGCAGTGTGTGCTTGTGCTAGATACCAAGTCAATCCAAAGGTTTCACATCTCATGCTGTGAAAAGGATTTTTAGGGTACTTAATGCTAGCTAGGCTACATACAACTGCTAGTTCTAAGTTAATGCCAGCAAGGAATAAAACTTCTACTAGTTGGTTAAGCAACGAGCTATTCTAAGTTTAAGTTTGTTGAGGGTATATTCATAATACTTCGATCCAAGGTTTCAATCAATCATTTAATCAAATTTTAATCTTTCAAAACTCTCTAACTACAAATCCTAACTAAATTTATCATCATCTATCAATACCCAACACAAATGCGAATCTAAAGTTTGCAGATACTCTTAATATGTCGCATTTTGCTCTAAACACACACAGAAAGTAAGGGTTTGAAAAAATAGTGGATATTCTGAATGCACACCCCATAAAGTATGCTCTAACCGTTAATCCCACTATATATACTTTATGTATCGAACAGTTCTGGTCTACTGTTAAGGCCAAAACTATTAATGAGGAAGTTCATACATGCACAAGTTGATGGTAAGAATATAATTGTCACAGAATCAAACTATAAAAGAGATCTCAACTAGAAGATGCGAAGTTATGATTGTTTATCAAACTCAAACCATTTTTTAAGACTACAAGGATAAGGTATGAGAAGATTTCACAAAAGCTTACTTTCTATAAGGCATTCTTTTCCTACAATGGAAATTTCTAATTCATACTATTTTACAATGCCTAAGTTCAAAGACTACTGCATGGAATGAGTTTAGTAGCACTATGGCATCTGTAATTATCTGCTTAGCTACAAATCAAAAATTTAAAACTTTTCAAAATACAATTTGAAAGTAGGATTAGAAACATGTAAAAATTTTTTCGTGAATTTTTGACGTATCCAAGGTTTTTACAAGTTTTTGAATAAACAAATTGATGGGTTTGCCAAGTTCACAAGAGAATTTATGATGCCACCCTATCACAATAAGAAGATAATTGGAAATTATGAAAAGGTAAGCAAAGGTTTTCTGGTAGAGTAACATCTTTGTTTCCAACAATGGAGGTACCAAACCAATCATAATTGTGTGATAGGATCAGCATGCCTACTAATCCTTATTACACACACACCATATTAAATCATCAAACTCAACCACAAAAGACTCAAAAATCTAGAACATAAAGAGAAATGACACTCATGTACTACAGCCTAGTGGTCCACAGATCTAGTTTACAGATGAGTTGTCCATAAGGATTGAGTGACTAGTTTGGTAAGGGCAGCCACTACTGCTTTTCAAGCTTACGAACAGAGCAGGGCAGTGGTAAACACAACTAAGACCCGATCCAAGGCAACACCTAATGAATCTAGTCCCTAGAACTACCTTCAGGTGGTGTCCCAGGCGCCAAGAAACCATGAGGAAACAATTGCTCAAACTAGGTTTTGAGAATGTATTATACAATCCTATGATTTACTGCTCGTAAGAAGTAACACACTTCAAAGGATGAGGAATAGTCTTTAACTAAATGAATTGATGAACTATGTACCAAATTAAACAAAAGTTCTTGATTTGGAGAAGAACAAAGACAACTCAACAAATGAAATTGCTATTTGAAGAGGAGGGACCAAGAAGCTTGAAAGAAAAAGGTCAAGAAATCATGGGCTGAATAATGTTACACAAAGTTGGTATGTCAGAAAGGTAGTTTCCCTCTATTGAAGACAGAAATAGGGTGAGGATGCATCCAAATAGAGGAAGAGATTAATGCAAAGCTATTGATGCAGATGAAGACATTACCCTGGTTAATGTTTAAGATGATGCTGATAATGAGATGTTTGAATGTGACACTTAAACTGGGATGAGGTAATGCAAACAATAAGTCTGCTGCTAAAAGATGTGAATTTAACTATTATGAAGTTACTTTACTCAAGCACTTGCAGCTTTTGAAAAGTGGTACAACCCCAAGGTAAAAAGGGATAGTAATAAAAGAGCCAAGTGAACCAGTTAGTGCTGCAGTGCTGTCAACAAAGTTAGAGCTTGTCAGTGCATTCAAAAAAGTTAGTGTTTCTACAACAACCAACTCTACAATTCCAACTCCAAGGAAAGAATTCGTTATTTAATACTGGGCATACCTACAATAACAGATCTTCACACCAACATCATAGGCAGAAGTTCAAAACAAAGGTAAGGGAAAATGATAGAACAGAACCTTTGTTAAGCCTAAGAAGAAGAGATGTTCAAAAACATGCCTTGATAGAAGAAGTTGTTATAAAGTTACAAGCTGAGTTTGATGAAGAGGAGAGACTTGCAAGGGAGAAGGATGAAGCCAATGTTGTCTTGACTAAAGAATGGGATGATATTCAAGCTAAGATTAAGGCTGATCAAAATTGATAACTCAAGACAGCAAGCAGAGGAGCAAGAATAGTTGTCAAGTTTAAGAAAAGCAAAATTTAATTTAACGAACTCTTGAGCAAAAAAGAAAGCATTTTGCAGCTAAGAGAGCAGAAGAGAAAAGGAACAAACCACCAACCCAAGCTTAACAAAGAAAAATCATGTGTACTTACCTGAAGAATATAGAAGGAAAGAAGCCCAAAGACTTGAAGAACAAATCTTTTGATTCTATACAAAAGATGTATGACAAAGCTTACCAAGAGGGTGAATACATTTGTTGACTTCATAATAGACTTAGTGGAAGGTAGTTCAAAGAGAGCAAGAGAAGAGTTGGAACAAGAGATACTAAGACAGAAGGTGGATGAGGATAAAGACACATCAGAGCTTCAAAGTCTAATGGAAGTCATTCTAGATGAAGAAGAGGTAACAATTGATGTTATACCTTTAGCTATTAAGTCTCCAAGTATTGTTGGCTGGAAGATTCACAAAGAAGGAAAGAAAAGCTATTATCAAATAATGAGAGCTGATGGAAAGTCTCAAATGTACAGAATCTTTAGTCATATGCTTAAAAGTTTTTACAGGGAAATTAGTAAAAATATTTTGTACAAGTTAGGTGACAGCTAAATAGTGAGTCAACAAGACCCAGTGGAAGACTTGGAACTGTTGTTTTATGGGAGATTTGAAGACAATGGTTTAAACCACATGTTAAAGATTACAGAATGGACAATCAAAAGACTATAAAGTGTTGGAATGGAAGCTGTATGACTCCTGTAGAGTACATTCCTTGAGGATTCGAACACGTGTAACATTTTACATGAGTAGAAAGAGACATCCCCTACACCGACGTTAATTACAATATTTAACAAGAACCTTCAGATGATTTTTTAGTGTAAATGGCCAAATCAGCTACTTAAACAATCTCACAAAATATATTAAGATTCCAATGAAGTGTTTAGAAGCATCCTCCTGGTGATTATGGAGCTTTTAAATGAAGAAACTTGATGATTTTGAAGAAGAATATCAAGTTATGGAGGATTGTTGGGATAAAAGCCTCTTAATGCTCGCTAGTATAACTGCTTCTCATAAACATAGTAAATGCTGCTCAGTTGTGTTAGTACGCACCGACCTTTAGAAGAAAAACTGCTAAGTAGTTACTACTACTAGTACAAAAGTTACTACTGTTAGTACAAAGTTAATGCTGCTGAAGGAGTTAAGATGCTACTTAAGAAGTTAGTACTGCTGAGTTAGTTTACTACTACATAGTTAAATTATATGAGTTTAATTATGTGAAAAAGAATATGTATAACTTATTTTTTTTTAAAGATTTGATATTCTTAGTAAGTATGTAAGCCGATTAGTACTCTTTGTGTGTAATAAAAGGAGTACACTAGGGCATAGAGATTGATGTACCAATACATTCCCATTCATAGAATGTCATAGCTTCAAGGCTTTGAAACCTATACTTTGAGAGTATTCGATTATTATACTAATGGAGACTTTTGTTTTCCTTAAATATGTTCGTTTTTTTTTGTGTATTACTAGTTTATAGATAGTTCTCTTAATATTAAAGATTAGATTCCGTAGTCATCATTATACATTCAAACAAAGTTTTTCTAACTATAGTTGTGTTAGATTTATCCTAATATAACTAACTAAACAAGCTTAAGGAATTCGATCTATTATAGTGGACCTCATCGTGACAATTCAACTAACATTCATCTGAACTAGTTAGATATTTTTGATTTGCGAAATGCAAATAAAAAACGTCACACTCTTTGTAAAATTTCTGTCAAAACTAAGTCCAAAATCCCTCGTTGAGGGCGGCCCCCATATCCCAGGCAGCCCCAAAGCACATTTTGGTAGCCCCCTTATCGATATGGGACCGCCAACAGCAGACACCAAAACTTGCATATAGTCAAAAAAAATCTAAACACAAAACCAAACACACCCCCTATCTCTGCTGCACGACAAAAATGAATCAAAATAATCAAAACTCAAAATCAACCCATAAAACACATTGAAGTTCAAAAGCAACCCCTACACTCACTCCAAATATCATAAAGATAACAATATAGTCATTCATCTATTTCTATTCAATTTAGAGTCTAGGTTCATGATGAACACTAAAAATCAAAATTAGGTATTTTTAATTTTTCTTTTAATTTTGTACAATTAGGACTACTAGCTTACAATGTATAACTAATATACCTCCCGTAGACATAGAATTTTCATACACTAGTGAGTTTGTCAAAAAATTGATTTAAAAAACCCCAATTTTATTTTCAAATCACTCACGTTAGGAACCAAATAAAATTGATGTTATGCATTGTTAATACAACTTAAAAACACTTTTAAACACATGCATAATGATCTCATGAACAAAGGTTGAGATACATAATTAATATGTATTATTCAACATGTTTGGATGAGCAAAATCAAACTAAAGAGCGTTTGGATTAACTCTTAGGATTTTAATTTTAAGTCGAGTTAATCGCTACTCCATATTTGTGACAATTAAGCACACACTAGATACCTATTTCAATGAGAAATCCTTACTAAAATTGGCACTTTTTTAGTTAGGTGAAATGACGTTAGAAGAAGAACTACGATACACCAAATCATACGTTCCAAAAATCTCAAATGAAAACTATCTTCCTAATAACTTAAAACCCTTCATTCAAAATCTAGAGTGTATGTCAATTCATGAAGGTCGTCCAATATCTTCTGAATCTACTAAATATGATAATATTCAAATCATGTTTCAAATTATCAAACTACCAAGTATATATGAACTCCACGAAGGGATTTGCCCAATAATTATGCGTATTCTTCAATAGAAATTACTAGAGATAATTATCAAAATATCTTTTGAAATTCTTGGCATTAAAAAGAACATTCAAATTTTCACTAGAGTCATTTACCTCAATTCTTTCCATTCCATGTGAAGGAGAACGTTATTACTCTGAAGATTCATCTCTCGACTCTTTGAGAATCAATCAAGAATCAAACACATCTTACCAAACACACATTCCAACACCAAATGAAAGTATTCAATCAATCACAACAACTAGACAACCCATCTTTCCAAACAAAATTCTCAAAGAAGAACTTCGTCATGACATGAGATCTTAGAATGAAATCATTCAAGATAATGTCTTTGGCACTCAAAATAACTCAAATTTTCTCCCTGCATCATCATGTCACATGATGTATTGCATTCAAACAAGTACTCCCTTCAACTTCGCTTATTTTCTAACCAAACGAGTTAAAAAGATTAAAAATCAACCAAACTCTCCAATGCCATATGGAATAATTCTAAATCATCTATATGATTACCTCATCAGAATTAATCCACATCTACAAAAATCAAAATATATATCATATTGGCCATCCATGAAACCTTGGATTCATCCCAGTCATCTTCAAGAAATTATCTCCATATCCTCTGAAGAAGTTTTAAGTAATGATTCGAATTCCATTTGAGATATTTCTATTAAGTATTATTGCTAGACATACGTACTATTATTATTGCTATGTAATAACCTCTATCTTAGTTATTCTAGTACCTGTATAACTTGTCTTCGTCATTATTATTTCATGCTTGCTATATGACACTTTATGGACCTTTATGTCATTTATATGCTTCTACTTGGTCCCATTGCATAAGTTTCTCTTCTCTTTTAGCTAGATTATGTGATTCTTGAAGAGATGGAAATACCACAATCGTCCTTCCAACCTTCTTAAGTTATTCTGAAAAACGATTAACTTTTGGAAAATTTGGTAAGCCTCTAGAGAACGGCCCCCAAAAATGAAGGGTGGCCCCCCTAATATATATGGGACCGCCTAAGGTTTATGGGACCGCCATCAGGGGAACCATGAAATTTTCCTGTCTCCTCTTTTTCTGCAACTTTGACCCTATTCCCCTTAGGTCTAGCCATTCTTTTCTTTCTAAACAAAACACTTCTTAGAATCTTCATTCTCCAATATCATGCCTTTCCCAAAACTCCTCTATATATGAATAACATTCTTCTCCATCTCAATCACCTATTCTCTTCTAAATCTTTCACTTCTCCTCAAGATCTCAATGTCATCCTCTAGCAAATCTCCTCGTGACTACTTACGAAAATACCAAAGGGCCATTCTCGAACCTTGGAGACAAAGTCATGGTCTTCCTCCTTCACCACCTTCTCCTCCACCAAATAGGACTACTCCTACCTCTCCTATCTCAAATAACTCTCTCTCATCCTCTTCACCTCCACAAAACTTAACTCAAAACCTAAATGAAATTCATCACCTATCAAATCTGCTTGACATTAACCTCCAACAAGCAATTGAAGCCACAAATCCTTCACCTCCTACCTCACCATATATCCCTCCACCTTCTTTAGATCAAGTAAACTTTCATTCGGAATTTTGTCATTGTTGTTTGGAAACCTAAAATCAATTTGATACATTGAAAGATGACCTTAATCGTATCAAATCTCTCATCATTGGTCCTTCCACTCAATTTACATCCTCAATAACAACCTCCTCACCAAAATTAAGCACTCTCGAAAGCTCAAGTTCACCTAATAATAAACAACCCATCTTTTGATTATGGCATTTTCTATACTTCAAGAATCTACGAGTGTAGATCTATGCCTTATTATATTTTTGTTTTATGTCGTATGAATGTATTACTTGCATTTTCTATTGTATGAATTTCTTAATTGTTAAACGAAACTCTCTTTTGGGTGACTTGAATTAAATGTTATGATTAAAAGATATTTGTCTTGCTCTTGTACCACTAACTTTGTTTTGTAGCAAATAATTTCGTAAGATCGATCGTACTCTGAATCGAAGACTTCGTCGACGAAACAGAAGAGTTCCATTCGAACAAAGAAACAATCCACCTCAACACCCGAGAGTTGTCTATCCGCCAATGGATGATGAACCCACGTGGGATGCAGACCGTGTTGTCGCTCCAAATCCCGGTTCCGCAATCACCATTCCTGAAACCGCAAACGAATTCGCCATTAAAGGTAACCACTTGACTCTCATCAAGGGAAACGAATTTGATGGTAGAACCAAAACCAATCCTCACAAACACATTAATACAAATAATGTCTAAAAATATTTTGATAATAAGAAAATGTAAAAATGTTTACGATAAAATTAAATGTTTACAAATTATTAGTCGTAAAATTCTATTTCTAATATTAGTAATCACTTAAGGTATGAACAAACAAATCATTAAGCATAATTAGTGATCAATAAAATATTTTTCTCTTATCCATCACATTTTTACAAAAGAATTTCACAAAAAATAATTATACAAAATATTTTCTAATTAAAAGAAAAGTTTTATTAAAAACTTAAAATTTGAAATTCAAATTTTCCCCCCAAAATAGAAGATTCTATACCAGATACAACCTTCCCCACAAAAAGACAAAAAAAGGAAGCGTGGTCTACTGGGCGGCCCCCTTATATATTTGGGACCGCCGGGACCGCTCCCAGTGACCGTTGGATTTATAAATACTGCTCCATTCCTTGCATAAAATCAAACCTCTTTGCACAAAATTTTCTGATAACTTTCTCTCTCCAAAAATCTTCTTTCTCTCTCTAAATCTATTGATCACTAACATTCTTAGATCTTGTTTCAAGTGATCTAATCTCTTCTTCTCATCTCTTCCCTCTCATTCAAGTGCAAGAGAAGAACATTCGTATTCGTTAAGAAACAGATTGTTATTTAGAGATCTCTCCTCTTTTCTTCTTAGTACCAAATCTCTATTGTAATTATCTTGTTTATTTGTGTGATTCAGATTGTGTGTAAATCCGATAGTGTAGATCTAGTGATTGTGTATTGATTGTGAAGTGGTAGATTGGTTCTAGCTAAGATTAGGACTCGACATTTAGCTTAATGTCAGAAAATAACGTAAGCGGCGTGTAAACGGTTTTCTCTGCCTAAAGGGATCTTGTTGACATATTGAAATCTCGAGTATGATACCCGGGGAGTATAGTAGGGCGAAGAGGTGCTTCGTAGCCAAACCACTATAAAATCTTAGCGTGTTGGTTTGATTGTTCTTTTCCTTATCTCTTCATATTATTGTCATTGTTATTTAGCTTTAGTTTAGATTGTTATATTGTTTGTTCATATTGTGAATTGGTTAAACATACAACTCGAATCTAAATATTTTGAAAGCTAACTTTTAAAACGGAAAACGAACCTGTAAACTATTCAACCCCCCTTCTAGTTTCCACAATTAGTATCAGGAGCCAAGGTCACTTAAGATTTTTAAAATATATTGTATTTTAAAGCTTGGATCGATCTATGGATTCCGACAAATATCTAGAAGGGAAATCTATGCAAAGACCACCACTTTTTGAAAGTGATAGTTTTATTTATTGGAAAAATAGATTCGAGACATATGTTAAATCAAAAGATCTAGATCTTTGGCATGTTATTACCAACGGTGATTTTCAACCTATTGAACAAAATCCGGAAACCAAATTAGATGAGGTTATCCCTTTTGAAAAACAAAGTGATGATCTTAAAAAGAGACTTGCGAAAAATAACAAAGCTAAAATGGTTATTTATAATGCTTTGCCTAGAAAAGAATATGAAAGAATTTTCATGTGTAATACGGCAAAAGAAATTTGGAAAACATTGTTAATCACCCACCAAGGTAATAGTCAAGTCAAAGATAATAAGATCGACCTTTTGGTTCAACAATATGAACAATTCGTCATTTCCGAAGACGAATCTATAGATAGTGCTTTTGCTAGATTTAATACTATTATTACTAGTCTAAAAGCTCTTGATGAAGGTTATTCTAGCAAGAACTATGTTAGGAAATTTCTTAGGGCTCTACATCCTAAATGGAGAGCAAAGGTCACGGCAATTGAAGAGTCGAAAGACTTAACATCACTATCTCTTGATGAACTTATCGGGAACCTCAAAGTTCACAAAATGATCATCAAGAAAGATTCATTTACCCTAAAACATCATTGTTGCAAGGTCTAACATTTCTTTTGCTTCACAAAAACCACAGTTTGCTTCCAACAAAGGCATGAACCAACGGCTGCTGCTATTGATGCGGAAATAACAGTCAGTTCAACTTTTGTGGCTCCACTTTTACAGGTGGTGATTTATAGTTCATACCCCTAATTACCAAAAATGACAAACAAACAGCATAAAGACACATAATTTTTCAGATTCAGGATCGTGAATCCCACACCTAAACTATCATAAACATTTTCCATACAGCCATAAGAATCTGAATTTCGTCCTCTGATACAAAGCCGCAATCATCACCCCTTATAATCCTCTAAATTACTAATACAAAGTGATCAGACGCACTCATTCTATATTCTTACTTCTGATGTTCCCTCACCGATATAGTATAGCCAAAAGTGTAATGCTAACGCCGCCTAACGCCAGAAAAGTCAGCTCATCTGTAGAATAAGCTCGGTATAGAGTGAGCCCTGCTGCAACAATCCCTTGAAAGAAGTATAAAATTTTAGACTCAGCATCATGACAGATCACATATATAGCATTGTTATCTCAACATTATGAAGTAAAATAACAAAAACCACGTAGTCAATATTTTATCAATCTCGCTTCAACTACAAACTTACATTTTTTGATAGCAGTGTAAAAGTATGCCTGCAATTTAAGCATATCATTTTCGTTTTTGATTTCAACCACCACCTTAAGTCACCGACACATATTCTAGCAAACAAAAAACATAAATCCATAAGTACACAAACAGACTAGTTCAAAAATCTCTAGAAGAACCGGTTGATTCACTCACGTACCCATGAGGAATGCATCGCTCCACTTACTACTAATCCTTTTTGCAGTTTCTGAAACAACAACAAATGTGATCCCACCTGAAACAAAAACAGTCCATACCGCGATGTATCAGAACATGTGACACTAAATGAGCGGACCCAACATCTATAAACTTAATAAACATACGGAGAAGAAAATAGTACCGAGATAGTATACAGTAGACCTTTGACAGGAGTGTAATGCTAACGCCGCCTAACGCTATAAAAGTCAGCTCAAGATCGGTATAGAGTGAGCAATGTTGCGACAATCCCCTGAAAGAAGTACAAAACTTCCGACTCAACATCGTGACAGATCACATATACAACATTGTTCTCTCGATCTTGAATACTAAAATAACAAAAACCACATACCCACGATTAAAAAATGATGTGAAACATGGTAAGAAGATCATTTCACAGATTTGGTATGAAATAATGGTTTAGTTGGGAGGACTCAATCGGTATTAGGTGAAGGTCACCTGGTGTATCCATATGAAAATTTGAAATTGCATAAAAAATGATAACTATCAGAAGCTAAATATAACTATTTTGCAAATACCAAAATGAATCTCTTATTACATATCAATGAAAAAATGGTTAATATACATGTCTAGTTAACTTCGTCAAACGCATATACCCAAAGTCACCCGTTTTAACCCGTTACCCTACCCCTCTATTTTTTCATCTCTACACAAAATATTCATCATGACAAACTTAATTATTTACACATCATGGCTGTAAGTACCGATAAGTGAATGTCTTACCCTACTGTATACTTGATTATCTTTGTTTGAAAAACAAAGACTAACCTTATAAGACAACAATTGTAGGTGCAGTCCATCTGGTTCAAGCTCCAGCCCTGTGGAATCCACTGTCCATAAATTCATTTGTGGCATCCACTGTCCATAAATTCATTTGCCACATTCCTAGCTAAGCCTCGCTAACTCTAGCCTATGAAAGACCCCGCACCAGATGCCAATGCCACCTGTCATAAGAAAGTTAGTTAGTACTCATATTCAATATAATGATGGGAAAAGTTTATATCATTTATTTTATTCACACGTATATTAACATAATGATACCTAAACTATAGGCACAGTAGGCAAAGATAGATGAGAGCGAACATGGTCAAAGAACATATCTGAACATGGTCAAAGAACTGTTCTGTGTAAACCCAATGTAACAGTAATTGGCTAAAAATAAGCGTTTTATCATGCTATAATAACCAAGTAGTATTATATTTGTATGCAGCTGGAAGCGGGTGTTTTTTCATTTTCCCATAACTACTTGTACAACCACGTGATGTATTTGGCTGAAGCTTCCTTCTCCTACGATTATGTCCATGAAGACGCTTTCAACAGCTTCTTTTTCCCTCATCGAATTCTTCAAGGGAATAAAACCTACTAGAGACAAAGTTTCGTTAAATGTAGAAACCATTCTTTTATGTCACTTGTTTGATTCAAATATACGACAGCATCCAAAACGAAAATAGTAATTTATGAACAATTGCTGTACATATGAGATAAAAGGATTTTAAAGGCATACATAATAACTGAATACCTCCCATTTTAGGATGTTTATCGTGAATAATAATGATCGCTCTCTTAACAATATAATGAAATAAATGTACATATATTTAAAGTATACATCTAAACTGTAATTTTCCACAATCGATATCATAGAATTTTAACTTTCCTTTTGCAAACAATTCTGGGTTCATATCTCTTTGCTACATCAAGTAGCATAGAAATTTGGTTTTCAAAGTTTGAAGTTAAAATTTAGACACTGTGAAGCAATTCATTTAAGTAGAAATAGGTCCTTTTTTCACCTACATGTCAAACTGGTCAAAGGTCGCCAATCTTTTGTTTCAATTCATGCAACATCTTAAAACCTATTATAAGTTACAACTAAAGATCAATCTTCTTCTTCACTAGAATAAACAACATTTACGCCATCATCAATATCAAGGTTGACGAGGTCTTCATCATCAGAATTTGCTAAATCATGAGGAATGGGGTCTTCCTAAACACGGTACTTCTTCATGTTGGTTAAATATCATTAATGAAGTTAAGGTGGTGGAAAAAAAGGGAATTCATTTGCTGAATTACATGCACATGAATCTGGGTAATGGATTCGCGACCAGCTTTTGGGACGACAGATGGTGTACTGATGGGAGACTCAAAGATTTATATCCTAGAGTTTATGCTTTGGAAAAGCATAAAAAGATCACAGTGGGGGAGAAACTGGCCCAGTTCAGCTTAGTGTACTCTTTCAGAAGAGTTCCTAGAGGCGGTGCAGAATCTTCTCAAGTGGAGGAATTGAAGAGATTAATTCAACCAGTGACCCTTAAGCAAGGTAAGGATAGTTGGAACTGGTCTTTGTCGAAATCAGGTACGTACTCGGTAGCTTCAGTTAGAAACCTGATCGATTCTTCCTTGCTTCCGTCGAGCGATATGAAGACTAGGTGGATTAGATATATTCCCAATAAGGTGAATGTGTTTGCTTGGAAGGTAATGACGAACTCCCTCCCAACGAGATTTAATATATCGAGGCGAGGAATTGATATTGAGTCCATCTCTTGTGTTAATTGCGTCTTTGGTGTGGAAACCACAAACCACCTGTTTTTTACTTGTGATATGGCTAAACAAGTATCTAATCTAATCGCTCGGTGGTGGGACATCTCTTACATGGATATAGATTCTTATGACAATTGGAGGAACTGGATTGACAATATCAGATTGCCGTGCAAGAGCAAGTTAATGCTTGAAGGTATTTTTTTCGTGATGTGGTGGCTTCTTTGGAACTTTCGGAACAAGAAGATTTTTGAAGATAAAGCTCCGGATAAGGCGATGTTTTTTGACGATGTCATTTGTAAATCTTATTATTGGTGTCGGTATAGAAGCAAAAAGGTGTTTAGTTGGGATGATTGGTTTAAGAACCCTCATCTTATTTCTCTGTAATTTCTAGCTCCTTGCTAGTTTTTATTTATAAAATCGCCGTTCAAAAAAAAAAAATTTCGTTTTGTGTAAAGATTAACGGTTTGTGAGATATATTTTTTTTTAAATAGGATGAAAGTGGGTTTTTTAATTAAATTAAAATAAGAATTAATATAAACCATTAGATGGATATAAAATGGATGGACGAGATGAAACGGTTTTTTTTTAGACCATGTTCCTTAGAGTAAAGGGTATGGTGGCTTAAGCCGCAAAACAAAACGGGCTTCACAGGCTGCCACATCAGCTTTTCACTCCCACACAAAAATACCCCTTCACTCATAACACATTTTCACCTCTTCACTTGGGTCCCACCACTAACTATTTTTTTTTTCTTTTAATTTTCTTCACACAAACATAATTTATTTCACACAAATTAAAAATACAATACATAAAAAAACATAAAATAAAATACGAAACATAAGGAAATTAAACGATACGAAACATAAAAACATAAAATTACGAAACTAATCGTCTACACCAGCATCTTGATATTTCCTCATTATTTCAGATTGTTGCCTTTCAATGAAGGCTCGTTTATGAGGCGGCAAGTTCGAAGTATCGATCATGAGAAACTTCATCTCTTCACACTTCTTGATAGCTAAATCTTTTTCCCTCTGCGCCTCGTACGCTCTTTCAGCAGCATCACATTTACGTCTATAATCTTGAGAAACAAGTGACGATACAGACTCCGATTGGCTTCCCCCGGTGCTCTCCGACGTTTCAACCTATTTTTGTTTTTTCCCAGCACGTTGTTTGCCGACGGGATGCTCTCTTTTATCGGACCAAACACCTCTTGGAGATTATCTCCATCAATCGACTCCGCCGCATCCCATTTGGGGTACTATTTCAAAATTTTCTACACGTGAGGGTATTGAAATTTTTTACCAACTCGCTCCAAGTACACCGTCTTCACAGTCTCGATCAAATCAACTTCATTTTCCCCGATTTTTCGATTTGCCTATTTGTAATAAGCGTTAAACCGTTGGCAATCACCGTGCATTCGGGTCCATTTCCCCGTCAACATATTTTTGGTACGCACCGGACCTGTTATTCGGTCGTGAAAATCTTCAATAATCTTGTTCCAATAGATTTCATCCCGTTGGTCTTTTCCGATATTGTTGTCTTGCGAGTGCTCGATCTAAGCCTCGGCTAGCAAGATTTCTTCTTTGTCATTCCAACGGATATTGTGGTTGTGATGATTGTTGTGAAAAAAATAACGGTTGTAATGATTGTTGTGGAAAAAAGTGTGGTTGCGTATTTCTTGGATTCGTGTAACCTTGGAACCTGTATTGTTGATTTTGATGATACGCCAATTGTGATTGATAAGCATGTTCGAGCGGTGACATTTGCGTTCCATAAGGGGGAAACAGTTGCGACGAGTTTGAGTGTTGGAAACCTGGGGTAGACGAATTCGATTGGTTTGGCGAAGATGAGTATTGTTGCGGGTTGGATTGGAGAGGATGGGTAAAATAACCCGGGTTTTGATCATTTGGTGGTTGAGACATTTTTTTGGTAAGAAGTTTAGAGAAGATGAGTATAAGAAGAAGTTTGTTGTAGAGAAGTGTGTGTTAAAATGGTAAAATGAGGTGTTATTTATAGGAAAAAGTTGGTATAAATTAAAAATATATATATATATATATATATTTAAATTAAGAAATATAACCGTTTGAATAATAAACGGTTATATTCTTTAAACTTTCGTCATTTTCTTTCGTCGTAGCACTGGCGAGGCAAGTTTGGTTTGGCAAGTGGCGAAGGTCGATGGTATGGTGGTGAGCGAAGTGGCGAAACCACGTAGGAGTGGCGAGCATGTTTCGCCATCATACCCTACCCTCTTATGCAACTTTTCTCATAGTATAGATAGATATGATTGATTAAGAGATGTAAAACATGTAGCCATAAATATTATTTAAATACACACACCATATATCACAAGTGTGAAACATCTACAAAGTAGAGGCATGTAAATTATTGTTCGAGTCCATACAAGAACGATTTAGATTGATATGAAAAGAGCCAGCTAAGATATGAATCAGATATGACTCGAATCAATGTGTCATTTTTGACTTTTTGTCACCATATGTTTAAAAACCATAATCAAACAAAATGTCATTTACAAATAATTTTATTAGTTTTAATGCCCGTGCACGCACGAGACTTATACATTATGTTTTTCTAAACTACATATATATTTTTATTTTTTTTCTGTTTTATAAGTTATGTTATAGAGTATTATCGAAATATATGAAGATAATAGATTCATTAAATCTTTTATATATTACGTAGTATATGAACTTGAGGATGATTATTAATTTTTTTCTTTTGATTTACATGTTTTCTGACTTGATATTGTGAGCCAACTAATCCCAGCAAAATTACCTTTTTAGGTAGCCCGGCTCAAGTGAACCTTCGATGTGCTTCGGTTGTACAACATGATTTTAGGCCGACAATGAAAAATCCACCAAAAGGTCTTCAGGTAGATTTGAGATGTGGTTAGATAATGTTAAATCTTTGTTTGAAAGTATGAAATTGTTTACATTTGTTGTATTTTAAAATATAAAGTTTAGAGGTATAAAGTTTAAGGGGTTATTTGTTTATTTTTTAAAGTTATAATAAAATTTGTAAATTTATAAATTTACACTTTTAACTCCATATAATTTATTTAAAATTAAACCACTAAAGTTTTATTCATTATCTCCTCTTTTTTCAAGTTTCTGTTTTCACAAATTTGACACGTATATTTTTATGTGTTTTTTTCTCTATCAGATTTTTTCACCATATTTTTCAATTTTGACTAAATTGATTCAATTTTGACTTTTTATTGATCAATCCGATCGCACGATTTTGCCTACGTGGCAAAATCAAGCATTCTGATTGGTTCAATTTATTTTCATATAAGATTTAATCTGATAGAAAACTCGGAAATGATGTAATTCTTTTATTATATAAAAGATTTTAGTAGCATTGCAAGGTTTTTTTTATATCATACTTATTGGAGTAAATTGCAAAACTCGTCCTTGTAGTTTGATCAAATTACAAGTTTCATCCTTAAATTTTTGTAAGTGTGGGTACCGTCCTTTTAGGGAACTTTGGGTTGCAGTTTTCCTACCTGAGTTGGAGATTTTGACAAGGGCATTTTAGTCATTTTACTTTGGACAATGACGAAAACTGCAACTCAAAGTTTCCGACAAAGACGATGCCTGCACGTACGAAAGGTTAGGAAAGCAATTTGGTTTAACCACAAGGACGATTTTTGCAATTTACTTTTCTTATTGTTACGTTAAAACAATCACTAACAGTAAGGTAAGATACATGAGGTTTTGTTAGACCTGACGATCTAGCAAAATTTTCGGGTGTAATAAAGTGCTTTTAAACTCCTGGTTATTAGTTCAAGTTTCGTCAAAGAAAATGTGCAGTGTGTTTGTTTACGATGTGATGTTCATGTAGGCGCCATATAAATCTTGTCACAGTACTATACGATATTAGCTTAGCAGGATCGTATTTAGTCTCGCGCAAGTCTTTGTCTAACAAGAATACTTTGAGCAATACATATAAAAGAGAAATAAGAAAGAAAAAACTATGAATCAAAATCAGTATCATATAATATATATATAGAAGCAAAACAAGAAAGTGACTTTTAAACTTACAGAAAAATTCATAAAAATGAGCCCAACCTACATGGTGATATAGTATAATGCTTGGGTTTAACTAAAAGCCCAAAACTCAACCAGAAGCCCAAACATTATATGAAGGATTTGGGTTATGTGATACGGTTATTAACTTAATGATAATCAAGTAATCAACAATCCAAGAAAATAAAGCCCAAGTTATAGGGTAAAATTTTGGAGCACAAACTTTTATATGTTATAAAAAAGATGACGGCTCTATATTAACACTTTTCGTCTCAAAATACTCTTTTCGTCTCAAAATAATTGTCTTCCGACAGAAAACAACCGGTCTAAGAAAATCATAATTATTCTTGATTTCTCATTCTTACTTTCTACAAAATGACAGTTTTAACCTTAAACAATTAATTATTGTTTTTTTAGTTTGTGATAATGAAATCAAGCAAAGGTAATATGGTAATTTACATTAAACTTTCCTATCTGTTTTTAGTTTTAACAATAATTTAGAACCTTACAAAAAGAAAATATAGACAATAATATTGAGACGGAGGGAGTAGTTACCACGTAAAACGGAAATCTTGTTTAGTTAAAACTGATTAAAAATTAGATCACATTGTTTTAATGAAAACAAAATACACAAAGTATTTGGGGCTCATATTCTTTTTTTGTTCGTTTGGACTTTATTGTATATTATTACATTCAGCTCACTTGACGTGACGGTGGTGACGATTAATGCAGTCTTGGTCCCCTTATTACACTCAGCTTTAAGTTGTTAACTCGAAATGGAATAATTTAATTTAATTGTTTACTACTATCAAAAAATTTGAATACAAAATAGCAACTCTAATGACATCTCATGTATCATTTTACAGTTTGTATTGCCCTTTTTGAACAAACATTGAAAACAAATTGATGATTGTAAACCAGAACTTGATGTATGCATTGTCTCGATCCTTGTTCTAAACACGCATTCACATCCCCTATTTGTTTTGCCCACTTTGTTCGGTATTATTTGTTCCATATGTAAAACACACACATGCGTGTAATAAATATCTATATCCAAAAAAAAGTTGCGAATTATCAGGAAAACTCTGATTTCGGGTATTTTTTGTCATCAGTTATTGTCCACACATAAGGAATAGCTCCGAAAACTCTTCTAACCCAGTGAGACACTAACTGTAGTAGACAGAAACTAAGACTCGAACCCTTGATTTTTATCCACAAAATCTCTTTAATGAACTTATGAGTTTTTTAAAGATGAGTACCAACAAAGCTAAATCTCATGAGTTATGAATGTCTATATATCTTGAAGTTTGTTATACATTTTTATATTATTATTAATAATTATAAAAAAATTTATCTACATTAATCTCATTCATGGTTTATCATAGGACATGACTGTTAGAAAATGATAAAACCTGTAGCTATAAGTTTTTATTGACCATTATTTATAATGGTGAAAACTCTAGATACCCTAAACTCAAAAACTAGACTTGGGCCTATTTATCCTCTAATACTTTTCTGCAGTCCGAGCGACGAAATCGTGAAAGCTCAGACTGAAGTAGTAAACTAGTAAAGAAAAAACATTAACGTAATAAAACCTAAATATAATCATACCAAAATGAAAACATAAACTCTTGGTAACAAAGCAGTACCAACGATCGACTTTAGTCGACTGGCAATCAAAGCAGAACCAATTATCAACTTTAGTCGACTAGTAATCAAAGCAGTACCAATGATCAACTTTAGTCGATTGGTAATCAAAGACGATCGACTTTAGTCGACTGGTAATAAAAGCAGTACCGACGGTCGACTTTAATCGACTGATAATCCAAGCAGTACCAACGATCGACGTTAGTCGACTGGTAATCAAAAAGTAAACAATTAAAAAAATGAAATAATAAAACAAAAACCCAAAATAATATTATGAAGCAAACCTAAAACCAGTCTTTAGCATAAAATGCCTCTCCACACCATTAATAGCACCTAATAATTAACAGTTAACCACCACATACATCCAAAAGCGTACACCCTTCTGCAAAGTGTCCAAGTTCCTTTTTCTTGAACACTATCAAACTACCCATAAGTAACCGTAATATGTTCTCCCTGAGGTGTCATACAATCGCCAATTATTTTCAATACCTTATAGTGGATACCATTATCATTTACACTTAAGTATACAGAACCCCAATGACAGCTTGGGAATTGAGTTCCCGACCCTAACTGGACCATGCATTGGTGTCCACTAATTATATTTGACCTACTGAAACCCCAAATAAAACACCCCCAAGCAGACGCACCTACGATAATCGAGTTCCATAAATATTTTTTCTAACGAACATAAACCATAATACAATCAAAAGTGAAAAAGAGTCCACCCCATACAATTGTTATGGATCGTGTCGATTGGTAAGATACCAACGATCGACAAATATCATATTTGTTAGTGGAAGGCATTATGTGGATCGACAAAAGGTTTGAGGGTTTATGGCGATGTGTTTTTGGAACGGTAAAAATTTAGGGATTGATATTTGATATTTGACAGGGTCTGGTCTCTGATGTCATGTTAGACAATGATAAAACCCGTAAGTATAACTTTATGATTGACCATTATTTATAATGGTAAAACCTTAGATACACTAAACTCACAAATTGAGCTTGTACCTATTTATTTTCTATTAATGACATGCGTACATTGTTCATAATATATTGAAACTATAGCTTAAAAAAATTAAGTAGATTGGATTAGTATTTAGTTGATGAATCTTTTTATTACTTGTAGTTTTCTAATCACACTTACATTTTTTAATTGATCATCATGTAATCATTAGTACCATAATACCGTTAGATATTATTGATACCTTTTCCAATAAACAATTGATCCCACTGTGGGTGATCTTCCCTAACCGATCTCAATAACTACTACCATCTTGTTAATCGATCATAGACAAGCCTGAAATAGTGAGATCATTCCTTTGTGATTGATTTCCTTATCGAGTTATTTTCATGATTTGATGATCAGGATCTATAGGGTTGTTGTTTTCGATTTAGGGTTTGCTTCTTTGTCGTTTTCCCCTTTTTTGTTTTTTTCCAATTAAATTTCCAATAAAAAACCTAATCCTAATTCCTTTCAAATCCAAAACCCTAACCCCTCGTTTTTAGGTTTTTTTGCTGTGATTTTTCAAATTGGTGATATCTTCTTTGTTTTGATTCATGGGTGCTAGAAAACTAAGGAGGATGATGTGCTGAAGATCTCCACGTCCGTGTTCGTGACTAATTTTCCAGAGTGTAAGCGAGTGCTTAAGGATCAGTATGGAATGCGTGTAAACAATATGGGCATGTGGTTTGATTGCGTTTATTCCCTAACAAAGATCAAAGGCTGGGTAAAGATTCGGGATTTGTGCGTTTATTAAAGCTTTTTTGATGTGTGAGCGGTGTTGGTGGTAATTTATGTGATGTGGTTGATTGGTAGACATTATTTATGCTACGCTTGCTAGATTCCATAGGCCTAAGGGTTCTACTAGCAGTTATCAAACTCTGCTATGAAAGGAAAGATCAGGGGACTCATCAATTGGGAATACTAAGGGACAATGGGCAAGGGATGATTGTAAGTTTTATCCGATGTGTTAAAAAATCAGAGCCAAGTGGACATGGGAAGAATGTAGCAAGCCAGTGTTGTGTTTTAGATGGTCTTGCGTATGTACACACAGGATTACTCATGTTGTTTAAATAAGAAGGTGAAGGAGGTTGGAGTGTTAGAAAATCTAAAAGTGGCATTGGGGAATGAAGGCTTCACCGATATTGATTTAAGATACATGGGTGGTTTGTGGGTTATGATTGCTTTTGACTCGGTGGAGGCAAAGGAGAAGTTTTTGTTATCTACAGGAGTATGTTCGTGGTTCTCTCAGCTAATCCAAGCGTCTAGTGAATTCATTACTGATGAACGAGTTACTATGGTGGAAATTGAGGGTATTCCTTTAAAAGTGTGGAATGAAAATACTTTTATTCGAATTGCATCAAAGTGGGAAACCTTCGTTAAATTGGAGAACTTGGGAGAAGAAAATTACCATTGCAAAAGACTTTGTGTTCTCACTAAGAGTATGTCTCACATATTTGAATCATTTAAAATAAATTATAAAGGTAAGACGCATTGGGTGCGAGCCATAGAGATTCCGGGTTGGACTCCAGATTTGGATGATCAAAATGATGAGGAAAGTGACTCAGAAGATGAAGAATGTGAAGAAGTTTTTAAGAAGGATTTCGGTGAGAGTGATGAGGAGGTACAAGGGGAAAATGATGTTAGTAAGGTATCTGATATAGAGGTTGAGGAGAAGAATCCAAAATCCAAGGATGGTGTTGTTTCTAGTGAGCAAAATGGTAAACAATCAGAAGACCCGTTTAATATTTATTATCTCCTTAATAAAGATAAAATGAAGAATAATAAGGAGTCAAACACAAAAGAGAGTTTGGAGTACCCTCCTGGTTTTACACCAAGAGAGAATGATGTTGAAAATGTTGAGATGGATAATCAGAAGGATAATTGTGATGGTGAAATCGGGAATGTAAACAATATTTCTGATGAAGTGAATTTTAGCTCGGGGTTTAACACGTACAAAAAAGCAGGTGGGGAATCTATGGACTCGGATCATTGTAGAGAGTCTGAAGGTTCTCAGAAAGGTGGTTCTTTATTAATGTTGATGGATGAATTGGTTAAGGTGGGACTCAACTATAGGGTATTACTTTGGGACGGGTGTATAAAGAATATTGAGAGATCATTCGAATCGCAAGAGTGGAGTGGTGTTTTTCGTTGAATATGTTATCTTTAAATATCCAAAGGTCTTAAGTCCCAAGGATAAAACAAGATTGGGTAAAGGGAGTTGGTTGTCTCACTAACAGTGAATTTTCTTACGTTGCAAGAAACTAAAATGGAGTCTATTGATTTGTTTGAAATCAAAAGATGTTGGGGTAACTTTGCGTTTGATTATGTGCATAGTGCCTCGGTTGGTAAATCAGGTGGGCACAACCCTTCCTAGCCATTCAAATTCTCTCAAAAGATTCTTATTTCATTTGTCACGGAGATTAACATGTTATCTATTGACTTCTCATTCCGAGAACGTTGATATTGAAAATGTGGCGGTCAACTCCAGACTCCGATCACTAAAACCAAAGCGCACTAATCGAGTCTAGAGCCAAGAGATCAAATATACATCTCATTAGAACACATAAATGTCAAACTCTTGTCGTTCACTAATAAGAACACAAGTGGTGATAACGAGTTTTACGCATTATCCTTGTGATCTTGCCAAAATATGTAGAGTGATACTCTTTAGTATTTCACAGTAACGAATGAAAATCCTTCTAGTGTCAATATCAAACAACACTAAGGTAGGTGACTTGTATGATTCTTCATGAATCAAACTTGTGCTAACTAGAAAACCTAATGTGGTCCAGGTTATGAGAACTAACGATGTATTCCATTATTGATGTTTTCTTCATAGTTTACTTCAATAACTCACCTGTATTCATTGTTATCCTAACTTGAATGGAAATTTGGATTTAGGAACAACTAGTGGGAATATCGAAAAACGTCATTAACGTCTCTAGACATGTCCGTTTTAGATAGACTTCATTACGAGCGGGAAAGCCTATTAAGGAGATTCACTCATGAATCGAATGCTTATGACACAAGATATGAGAACGACCACTAAACGTGTCATTTGAAAAAGATACATTGGATTAACAAATTACTTGTTTGTTACATAAGCCCATGGCTTAAAAATGTTCAACAATATAAATAAAGATTTCAGTTTATAACAATTGTCCCCAAGATGCAATAAGACCCCAAATCTTAAGTGTTGACTCTTCAATTATTGACTTCCAATGTATCATCGCACCTCGTGCCTTATTGACCTGAAAAACATGCTTAAAACATCAACATAAAGTTGGTGAATTCATAGGTTTATGTAAATCAATGGTAGGACCGCAAGACTTCCAAGTGTATGATTTAGCAACACATGCATTCATCATAAAAAGTGATTACGTTTCCTAAGCTCATGACACCCAAGCTTGACATGTATGAATGCAAATAAATTGCTAGTATTTTCCCCTGAATGATGTTCTAACCCGAAACATCCCAAATTCGACATGTTATAGCGTTCGTACCCAGTGATAGCTAGTCACCCGAACAGGGATTGTCAATCCAGAATAGATCTATCAATAACATTCGCGCTCACACAATGCAGTTCCCAACTACAACTATGCAACTAACAGTTCATGATAAAGGGCTCGATGGGTTATTGCTACTTAGGCAAACACATGATCGTTGTATAAAATGTACACTTGCGTCCAATTTGTAAAACAAAGCATGTTCTCACCCTAAAGATGTAAATCATTTAAATAACATTAAAACATGGGGCTATGAACTCACCTCAGTAAATAGTCCTCTGGAAATTGATAATAGATATCCAAGTATGAATCACACCGCCAAATACCTAAGTAAATACGGCCAGTGTTAGTCTACAAATTTAGGCTAAAGACTCAATGTATAAACTGCAATAAATTGCTAGCTTATATATACTGTTATCATTTATGTGATGGTTCATACATGTTAGAAATAATGTATTCATCGTTACTCCTGGTAGTTATAGTCATTGCTACTGGTAGCATATTAGTTACTCCTGGTAGTTATAGTCATTCCTACTGGTAGTATATTAGTTACTCCTGGTAGTTATAGTCATTCCTACTGGTAGTATATTAGTTACTCCTGGTAGTTATAGTCATTCCTACTGGTAGTATATTAGTTACTCCTGGTAGTTATAGTCATTCCTACTGGTAGTATATTAGTTACTCCTGGTAGTTATAGTCATTCCTACTGGTAGTATATTAGTTACTCCTGGTAGTACAAATGTTGTCATTAGTACTGGTAGTACCATAATGGTTACTACTGGTAGTGTTATAGTTAGTCTAGGTAGTACAAATGCATTCGTTTAGCTTATTTAATTTTGCTTAAGCTATTTGGCTTATTAATAAGCTCATCGAGCTTATTTTTGGCTTAACGGGCCTCATTGGGCCCGTTAAGGTCTGTTTAGCATTTTAAAGGTCCAAAATGGTTTTAATAAGTCCAAAAGCCTTTAATAAGCTCATGTGGGTTTGTTAAGCCTAAAATAAGCTTGGGGAGCTTATTGAAGCTTATTTCAAGCTTATTGGACTTACGGGCCCAATAACTCAACCCGAATAGAACCTTAAGGGTCCCTTAGGTTTACCTAACTTATTCCTTGGGCTTATTTAGTGTTTTAGGGTCTGTCTCATTTTAGCTTATCCAATAAGCTAATAAGCACTAGTTAGTGGGCTGTTGGTATTTCTCGCAACATATATGGCTCGAAAATAGTCCTAGCGACTATGTGCGTTCGTTTAGATTATGTTTAGATTGCGTTCACCACATGCATACGTTAAAATGTGTCGGATATCCCTTCCCAAGCTAAAACGTCTTATTTACTTGAAAAGTTCACGTGTATCTTTTATGAAATTTGTTTGTGGGAGTTATGGGTTTATGTTTGCTTATAGACAAAATGTTAAGCCCTTAGTTTGCCATTAAATCACTTTGTAAGCGACCCCAATCACTACCCAAGTCATATAAGTGCAATAACATTGCGTGTAACATGCATGTCTTGCGTTTAATTCACGTGCACACATGCTAGGACATCTTATATATACATACGTGACATATTGACTCGAAATTAAGGAAAACAAGTATAATGCGAGTGACATAAGCTAAAATCATGACTTACAAATGGTCCTAGGGTTCTTGGTTCGAATGTTGGATGTGTGGAATGCTAACCCCAAGTGTAACACGATCGTATACCCAATGTATGCCAATCCTTGGCTCGTATACCCCTTAAGCACTCGTTATAGGAACCTTAGTTATGTTTGTGGGTTCGAATGAAGAAATGAAAAGTGTTTGCTTGCGTTTCATGACCCGAACAAAGGACACAATATATGTTTAGATGTTTAAGAGAGTTTAAGGAGTGTGTGAGTTTTCAAGAGTGTCAAATGGTGAGATATGAGTATGTATTTATAGGCAAGGAAGCTAGTTACTCTCCTAGTTATATAACCAAGACCAAACCGTGACCTAACCTTGTGGTTTAGTGGTTTCTAGTTAGTCACACATTGTTTCTTGCTAAACCACCTAAGTACAAGCTTTAATTAGCCAAGTGTTGTACAAGATTTTGTTAGATTAGGAAATCTTAAGGATTTTGTATGTTTTTTCCTTGTTAACCGTGGCCTAGGGGACTTCAAAAGGGAGAATTAGTTATTAACCAATGTACCTTTGGCTAGTAGGAGACATTAAGTACTATCCTTAATTAGTTTGAGGATGTACTAGTACTTTAGGATTTATTTAGAAGATTTGATTTAGCTAGTGTACACTAAGGAAGATTTATGTGGGCTTTTTGTACCCACATTCGGCTATTCTGTGTTATTAACACAAGATTTTGTCAAGTTTTATGTTTAGGCATTTAAATTAGGTATTGGTTCGAGTCTAGGTAATTCTAGGTATTTTCGGGGTGCGTCCAAATGTATTTTATCGCGAAACGTAACCCTTTTACGTGACCAATAAAAATAAAATACGCAACATACATAATTATCTTCCCAGTACTTATGCATTTTACTTGGTGTATGTAAACCTTAATTTATTTGATGACCGTTTACATTCATTGATTATTTATAGTCTACGCGATTTACCTTAAAAGTAAATATTAAAAGTAAACGCGTATCGGACTAAAATAATTTGTGATCATTAATAGAGTCATACCATGACACAAAAATGAGAAATGTTACAGTCTCCACCCGTTAAAAGAGCTTTGTCCTCAAAGCTTAAGACCTTGTAGTGGATGACGAAGCCCGGTTTGTGAAGAGTTGTGGGTATTTTTGTTTGAACGATTCTTCACGTTCCCAGGTGAACTCGGGGCCACGCCTAGAGTTCCAGCGAACCTTAACCAATGGTATTCGGCTTCGCTTAAATCGTTTGATCTCCTGTTCCATGATTTCAATGGGCTCTTCTACAAACTAGAGCTTATCGTCAACATGAATTCCTTCTAACGGCATGACTAATGGTTCGTCAACGTAACATTTCTTTAGATTAGACACATGGAAAGTATGGTGAACTCTGCTCAACTCTTGAGGAAGTTCCAGCCTGTAGGCAACTTTCCTAACTTTTGCTAACACTTTGAAAGGTCCGACATATCTCAGGTTCAGCTTGCCCTGCTTACCGAACCGTACGACTCCTTTCCAAGGTAAGACCTTGAGCATAACTCTGTCTCCAACTTCGAACTCCATCGGCTTTCGCTTCCATTCAGCGTAGCTCTTTTGTTGATCCTGTGCAGCTTGCATCCTTTACTTGATCAGGACGATCTTTTCCGTTGTTTCTTGGATTAATTCCGGGCCAGTCAGTTGGGCTTCCCCAACCTCGGCCCAGCACACTGGTGATCGACATTTTCGACCATATAGAGCCTCATAAGGGGCGGCCTTTATGCTAGCGTGATAACTGTTGTTGTATGAAAACTTAGCCAATGGCAAATGCTTAACCCAGCCTTTGCCAAAATCGATCACGCACGCACGTAACATGTCCTCGAGAGTTTGAATAGTTCTCTTGCTCTGGCCGTCAGTTTCTGGATGATACGCAGTGCTCATACTAATATCCATACCCAAAGCTTTTTGAAATGATCTCAAGAAATTTGAAGTGAATCTTCCATCACGATCACAGTAATTGAGGCAGGTATCCCGTGTCTTGCCACTATCCTATTCAGGTACAACCTTGCCAACTTGTCCAATGGATCGTTCTCCCTTATTGGCAAGAAGTGAGCATATTTTGTAAGTCGATCCACAATCACCCAGGTGGTGTCGAAACCTTGTGACGACCTAGGAAGTTTGGTGATAAAATCCATCATGATATTATCCCACTTCCACTCGGGTATTTCAGGTTGTACTAGCAATCCCGATGACATTTGATGTTTGGCTTTGACCCTTGCACATGTGAGGCATTTGCTAACATATGTGGCGATGTCAGCTTTCATGTTTGGCCACCAATATAATTTCTTCACATCTTGGTACATCTTTTCGGAATCGGGATGGATAGAATATTTCGACTTGTGGGATTCGTGCATAATCACGGATCTTAAGTCTCCATAGCAAGGTATCCAACTCCTGCTGTGTAAACATATTGTTCCATCCGCACACAGTTCCAACCTCTCCCTGGGTATATCCCTTCGGATTATACCGCCTACATCTTCATTCACAAGATTCTCCAATTTCTGGGCTTCGAGCTGAGCTTCTAATATTCGTTTGGGGAGATCCAAACCAATTTTCATAACTAAGGCTCAAACCCGCAGTGGCTTAATCCGTTCTTTACGGCTCAACGCATCGGCCACTACGTTTGCTTTCCCTGGATGATAACGAATATCACAATCGTAGTCACTCAGTAATTCTAGCCAACGGCGTTGCCTCATGTTAAGCTCCTTCGGATCGAGAATGTGTTGTAGGCTTTTATGGTCGGTGAACACGATGCATCTGGTTCCGTATAGATAGTGTCTCCATATCTTTAGGGCAAACACTACCGACCCGTGCTCTAAATCATGAGTGGTGTAGTTCTTCTCGTGAACTTTTAACTGTCGGGAAGCATAGGCAATCACTTTCTCTGTCTGCATTAGCACAACACCTAAGCCCTTGTGTGACGCATCACAGTAGACCACAAAGTCTTCGCTCCCCTTAGGTAAATCCAGAATTGGGGCACTGC
>BQNB010055156.1:0-12763 GCA_026074375.1 Tanacetum coccineum
CTTTTCTAAATCAATTTCATTTTCCATATATTTATTTTCTTTTTCTTTGGATTCATTTTTGAAAACTGTAAAAGTTTTGAATAAATATTCCTTTTCTTTGATTTGTTTAGAAAGATTTTGTTTTTCTCAAGTGAGTCAATTTGTTCTTTGAGTGCAAGTTTCTCTCTAATCATATCATCCATTTGAGAATCAATCATTTTTTCACGACTGCTTAAATCAATATTAAGACGTTGTTCAAAATTTTTGACCATTTCCTTATATCTCTCAAGCTCAGCGGTTATTGTTTCATTATTCTGTTCCTTATTAGCCTTTTCCCAATTATTTACATTATTAATCATTTGTTCGGACATTTGTTTAATCACAGATAAAATCATTGCATCTTGTTGTGCCTGCAAATTAGTATCTTGAACAGTGGCCTGTTGTGTTACTTGCAAATATTAAGAATATGGAATGATATTGCTATCACTAGATATCTCATTATCTGTAAAATCCATAACTCGTGATTGTTCAAAATCCTGCAATGCATGCACACTTTGATTATCCATATCATTCAGATAGGTTTCAGAATTAGGTACCTCTGAGATAATGTCATAACCATAATTGGAAATGTTGGCCATAAGAACCGCTTGTGTAACATCCGAGAATTTTCAAAATTTTGAATGACGATTTTACCCTTTGACTTTTAGGGTCTGACTTGACTTTTTGACTGTCAGAGTTTGACCTGCTAGAATTCCTGGATCTGCAAGAAATGCCAAGTGCTCCTCATCATATTTAGTCCAGCTTTCCTAACTTCTGCTAACATAGCTTTCTCCTTATACCACGCTGCATTCCTTAGTCGCTTAGGCTGAGTGCATTGCCTAGCCATATGTCCTTCACCTTGGCAGTTGTAGCATTTAACAACTCTTTCCTGTCCACTTGTAGTATTTCCCCTTGAACTAGTAGCATTGCCCTTATACGTAGTACCAGAATAATTTGCCCTTACCTCCTCCGTGAACTTATTGCACCGTAACCCAGCCGTCTTAATAGTGGGCTTGGGTTTCATGGATTAGAGGAAGTTCTGAGTTGATTATTGGTAAAGGGAACTTGAAGAAGCTACAGCGGTTAGAAAAGCCATTGCTTTATTGAGACAAGCAATTGGATCATCTCCAGGAGAAAACACAGGAACAGCAAAACCTGAGTCTACAATGTTAATACTCAGTCATAAGTTGTGTAGGAGCTTGAGGTGATTGATAAGCAACTTGTGGAATTACTTAATGGAACATTTTGAGGTTTTGATGATTCAATTTGAGACTGAAAATGTATGTGATGGATGAATGATGAATGAATGAATTGAGTTTGGGATGGAAATAATGAAGATGATAATGTTGATTGGGTTTAAATTGAATCCATGTATGATGTGATAAACGTTTGTTTGAATGTTAAGGATTGTTGTAAGAAGACTGATAAGTGTTGAAGTGATGTGGTGTCATCTGCTGATTTGCAACAAATGCAAGTGGATCTTGATTGCGTTCACACATAATACGGACTTCATTTGCATGGAGTTCGTGTTGTTCAAGATAGTGGCATTAAAGTTGATCAAAGTTAGAGGTATGCAAATCTTTAACAAGCTTGACATCAGTCACAAACTTACTCCATTCAGGTGGAAGACTGTTTAAGAACTTAGTATTAACTTGAAATTGCTCCATTTTCATTTTGTAGATGTTCATATCGTTAATCAGCTAAGTAAATCTCAAGTAATACGTGTGAAGTGATTCCCCCTTGACGTGAGTAAACTTATCAAATGCATCATACAACTTACACTCTCTTTCATGCTTTGTCAAAGAGGTACCTTGCATCAGTAATTGAACTCTCTCCCATAAATCTTTAGCAACTCTATGATGATTAAAGTGAATAGATATCATGGCAGGTTTTGATCCTAATGAATAGCTCTTTAACTCCTTAGCTGATGTAAGAGTTTATATCCTTGGATAAATCCAAAGTACTAAGAATGAACTTGAGTGAAGAAAATATAAAACTATGCAATATCTAGTTTATATCACTAAGAAGTATAACCTAAGTGAACAGTAATGTTATGTTTTGACAAAACATAAATAAACCAAAACAATAACATCAATAATTAATACGAACTCCTTTGATAGTGTTAGGGTTTACAACCTTGAAGGTATGAGAACTATGGAAAACTGATATCTAAAACCATAACCTAGGATCTCGTTTTATACACCAAGGAGTCCTTTACAATATAACTACAAATCTTCTAAACTTCTAAAAGATATCAACATATCTTCTAATTATATAAGATATACACAATATAAGTCCATACATATCACAAAACACGTTTAACTCTTCATCAGTACTAATCTTCATGCAGCGGTATAAAATTCTTCTTCACCAGTATTAAGTTAGTACTAGCAGTACTAACTTTTACTCTAGCAGTACTAACCAGTTAGTACTGTTAGTTATAATCTGAGCAGTATAAACATTTTGGCTTGGCAGTACTAAGTGTAAATACCTTTAATTCCCAACAGCAGGAAGGCCTTGAAGAATGATATTGGTAGCTTTCATATCATAATCAACTTAAATTTTCTCAGCAATAGATAATTCAGCATATTTCTTTGTTCTGGTCACACCGTTCTCTTCAATTGTAGGCCAAATGAGAGGACCATGTTCAACTGATCAAGCATCATTCTTCCGTGCACTTTATTTGCATGTATAATTCTAATTGACTTTCCTAAGAATCACACAGTCTTTTTCCAACATAGGTGGACGATTGTCAGCACCGGAGAGTATCATATACTCAGCAAGAGTAATTCTTTGTCTGAGTGAAAAAATGAAATCCATGTCAATGTGATAAGATTAAGGTGATCGTACAGTGATTGGAGGTTGTTGTGTTAAAGTGAGGTTTGATTAATGAAGTTGAGTCTTTCAGAATACACGGGATTTTACAATTCTTGATAAAACTAGGAAATCAAGTTTTCACGAGATTTTACAAATCAAAGAACAACCGTATAATTCACTTAATGAACGTGTATATTTCTCCCAAGGAAAGCGTATAAATCACCCAAGCAAAATACGTATAAATCGCCTTTGTAAAGAAGTATGTATAAATCGCCCTTGAAAAATACACACGTATAATTCGCCTTCACAAAATTGATGTATAAATCGCCTTAGCAAAGTATCACGTATAAATCGCCTTTGTATAATTCGCCCTTGATAAGACGACATATAATTCGCCCTTAAAAACGTATAAATCGCCTTTAGAAAGTGAATGTATAAATCGCCTACACAAACGTATAAATCACCGTTGGAACACTACACGTATAAATCGCCTGTTGGAACCTACACGTATAAATCGCCTGACCAAAGCGTATAATCGCCTGAAGGAAAAGATACGTATAATTCGCCTGACCAAAATGTATAAATCGCCTGAAGGAAAAAATACGTATAATTCGCCTATGTGTATAATTCGCCCAACAGTGTTCGAAACTCAAAAACTAAAAATCTTAAAAAGACTCACTTTGTGACGTTTTTACCCAATTTTTCTTGTACTTCTTACCTATCTAAGACTATTAGAACCTTAAAAACACAAACTTTAACGTTTTTGACACACAAAATTTGAAATCAAGATTCTTGGTACAAAACCCTCTTTTTAACCAAAAAGACTCAAAAAGATGATATTTTTTATGGTTTTTGAAAGATTTTCTTGTACTTCTAGTCTATACTAAGATAACTAAGAAAGAAAGTTAAAAGCTTTATGGTTTTTAAACCCTCAAAAAGTGAAACCTTTTTGAATGGATTCGAACAAAAAACACTAGTAAAATAAGTAGACAAAACGCACATAAAACCTACATAAACACCCCATGGATCTTGATACCAATTGTAGAATATCTTAACACATGTATGATAGGATTCACTTTGGGTTTTTAGAGAGGGAAAGAGATGGTTGGATGAACACTTAGAGAGAGAAAGAAAAAGGATAATATTAGCTTAGTGTAATGTGAGAAATGAACAACCAACACCCTCTCCATGTGTGGAGAGGGTTTATATATGTCATACCAAGGCCGGCCATGGGCCCTTAGTGGGCTTGTCCATGGGCCTTTGGCCCGGTTAGCTTACTAACATAACATTACTAATTACTACGAGCTATGACTACCTATATTGGAAGTGACCGATACTTTTCCATATTTCTAACAATCACTTTCATCATCATCACCTCCCACAACCAACTAGGGCACGTGAACACCGATTGATTTGCCAAGGAGATCTAGTGCGCTTAGCAACATGGCTCGAAGTGGCACCAGAAGTAGAGGCCTTTCGCTTTTGAGAAGCTTCGGCCTTAGAAACAATCTTGGAACTAGGGGTATAACAACCTATAATTTTTCAGTATTTCATCAATGTAATATCTACTTACTATGTTAAGTACTATTTTTTCATGGTAATAAAATTTCGTTTCATTCTGTTCCATTACGTATCATAATTTACATTTCCAAAGTAAACATGCTCACATAACAACCTATACATAAATATGTCAAGCAAACATCATAACATGTCAAGTCAATATCTTAATATCATTTTTACAAAGTACATTACTCATATAATGTACCATTTGCAACATTATACCAAGACAGGCTTTAAACCGTTATCGTATACCTCTAAAACCCTAATTTCATAAGAAGTTAATATCTAAAGTGAATGCATAAGCTACTAAAGCATATGTACAAGTAATATAACATCTCATTTGAAATATAAACTCCCTCCAAAATAAGGTACAAGTCTTATAAAGCACAATGTATAAATCATTAAGCATGATCTTTAAAATAGCCGTTTCACCTCCGTTTTCCTAAAGAATCTTGTACAATCTATCAAGTACAAGTTACAAGCAAGTCATATACTACGTTTTCAATCCATATTCATTCTCATTTCATGAAATTACAAGAAATCTAAGTTAGAAACCCTAACCCAAGCTAAATAGTAAACCGTGACCCGTTTCTCGATTTTTATCCATTTTAAACCTCAATCACCACTCAAGATCAGTTTAGATTATTCAAATTAAACATTAAAAATTACATTACCATCATTACTCATCATTTCCAACAAAATGTACAAGAATTAAACCTAGAAAACCCTAAACGAACCCTAATTTCAAACTATGATCCGTTTACTCATTTTTGCCCATTTTAAACCCCAACCACTTATTCAAATCTTGTTGTAAACTCTTAATACAAGTCTTGTAATCATTAATCTATCCTTATTAACCAAGTGTACTCAAAATTTAAGCAAGAAAACCCATTTCGAGCCCTAGTTAACCTGCGACCTCCATTTTTGCAATCTAACCCATTTTGAAGCTACTCTTTGCAACCAAGCACCTTATGACTCACCTACTTGCTTCCCTAAGCAGCTTACAAGCTGCTCTACCTCCATTCCTTGGTCCTAAGATGAGCCACATCTCTGACCTTGCTCCTTAAGTCTTGTCGTGTCTAAAACCACCACAAACCAACCTCCACATCACCTCTCTACCATCCTAGACCCTCCATATCACCCTTGTAGACTCCCTAACTCAGCTACTACAGAAACATGACACCTCACCTCCTAAACTTGGCCTCCAAGTTGAATTCGAGTATAAATAGTGCTCAAAACCCTTCATATCAACTCATCCCCCACATATTCCTCTATAACCCACAATAGCAGAAAGTATTTGCTCAAGAAGTTCCTAAGAATTCCCAAGAACAATAATCAAGAGAAAGATTAAAGCCTTGAAGCCCCGAAGTCGTTATTCTCGGCGTACGAAGCTAAAAGTCCCGATTTCGACCCATTTCCAAGCTATAAGCTCAAAACCAGGTTCCATAAGCTCACATTCTATTTTCATACCCTTATAATGTTCATATGATCATGCTTAAATCACTATCAAATCATAAACTCTAAAAACATATATGTTTTACCTTTTTTATCCAAACCGAGCTCATGAAACCCTAATTTTATGTTTTTGCTTACTCTATAAGCTAAACTTGTAAAATATTGTTATAAGCTATTCTAATAAGCTTAACTAATGATATTATAACCACTTTATCAAGTCTTGATGGAATTTGAATTAAAAACCTACGCGTTTCCATTTTAAAATCCTAATTTGACCCGTTTTGGTTTCTAGCTTAACGAATCATTATTTTGAACTTTTGTTACATTAAACCTTCATATTTTAGCTTATATTAATAACCTAAAACCTTAAATAACTTATTCATATGAAAAATACATTATTATGGATTTTGGACTGTTTTGAAATCGTTTCATTCCAGGGGTATATACTGTAACTTTTGAAAACTTATAAGTACAAGGACTATTTTTGCCATATTTCTAAAGTTATAACTATAGGGGTCTATTATGTCACTTTCTAAAGTACAAGGTTTACTTTGTACATCTTTTAAACTAGAAGGACCAAACTTGTAAAAGTGAAAACTCCAAGGGTATATTTTGCCATTTTTCATTCTTAAGGGTCTAAAATGTAACATTTTGAAAAAGTATAAAATTATGTTCAAAACATTATAAGACATAACTTTAATTGTCGTGCTTATCATTTCTAGTTATTGAGCAAAACACTTAAAAACCGATTATGTTATAACTATTATATAATTCATCATCGATGTGCTTTTAAAAATCCTATTCCGAATCTATATCGTATCACAATACTAGGGAGCTTCATATTAAGGGGTATCATCTTGGTATTACGTTCTGACTGAGTTGTTTGGTTTACGATTTAAAGTGCCCTAGCTCCTCAAACGTTTACTGAATGACTTCTGAAATATGATGGCCCGAACAGTGATACAATAATTCTAAAATCTCCAATCAAACTCATAACAATATTAAACTCTTAGAACCAAAGTTCTAGAGTACAATCTTCCTAAGACTTGACTATTTTACTCAGGTTGTGTGACGTGCCTGTTTACTATCATTTTTCTATAATCAACCTGTTGCCTATTAAGATCGTGATAAAATTGTCAGCTTTCATTTTGGAATATTTATTACAACTACCTATCAGGTGAGTTCATAGCCTCGCTTTTACTTATTTACATGCTTTATAAACCCACGAGGGGAATACATGCTTAAACTATGAATTTGACACATGAAACTATTTTACCATAAATTGCAAGTGTCTTTTCAACTGTAATGCTTATGCCATATATATTATTGCCAAAGTAGCTTCATTGCCACTATTACCAAATCGTTGAATCAATAATACTTGCATTATGAGTAAACTCAAAAAAAATATGAATAGATCTATTGGGGGTGACGACTCCTGTTTGTATACCATTTCATGGGGTAGCCAAACGCACTATATTTGACCTAATAGGTAACCTTGGCAAGTTACCTTTCCACGGGGACATCTGTTCCTCAACCAATGTCACTACGGTGATGTCCATGTTAACGTATTGGTGTCATGAGCTTAGGTGCAATAATAATGTTACCATTTTCCATGATAATTGTATTCGTTGCAATTATTACCAAATAACGGGTGTATAACAACGTAACCCACTTACCATTAAACTTGCATTCAACTGTTCTCCATGATAATACTGGTTTCCATAAATATTTTTCATGATAATTGTACCTGTAAAGCAAATATTTCCATTACTACTGAACTTGTATTCAACTATTACATTTCAAACCTATGAATTTCACTCAACCTTTGTGTTGACCCTTTTTATGCATGTTTATCTCAGGTAATTAAGCAACTTATGGCATGGAGTGGCATGGACTTGAAGATGGCTAAAACTTGTTATCATTCACATTTTATGTTTCTAGATTTTGGGACCTGCCTTTGTAAAACTCTGATTTTAAATGAATGATAATGTATCTTTTAAAAACATCTCTTTTGAGTCATTTTCTATGATTGTGACTGTTTTTTACTAAGAAGTAATACCCCAATTAGCTTCCGCTGCTATAATGCAAAATAAGGGTTTACAAGGGTACAACGGCAAATCCTCTGGAGTAGGATCAGGAATAACAACATCGGCCGTAGCAGGAGGAGTGTAGTAAAAAAGGAAAGCCTTTGAAGGGTTGGCCTAACATCCAAATAGGGCTCCTCCTGGACCTCAGCACCGGTCCACTCAGGAAGGCAGAGAAAATCATGAATACCCATAACTGCAAAAAGAAAAACAACAATAAATGCAAGCAACAGAGGCCACGGGCATAACATAAAATAGTTAAAACCCACCCCATACCATTTCACGGCACCCCAAGCGACCTGATCACAGACACGACTCTTCTAAACATGACTCAACCCAGATAAAACTAAGACACCCTCAGGCATATCCCTTAACTTTATAACATGTGCACTCAGACGGTGCACATCAGCCATATTAAAAGAACTAGGCAGGCATGCCTTGGATTATCAATAGCTGCGTCCAGATGTCTCCAAACCATAGCATCCAGAATAGCCCGCCGATCAATAAAACAAAACCCACTCTTCCAATGCTTCATGCAAGAGCGATTATCATCAATACAGACTGGAGAAGGAGCACGACGCTTGGCAAAATGAAACCAATCACCTTGTTTGCACAAAGTCTGAAAAACCCTAAACAAGGTCACCGTCGGCTCTATCTGTAAAGACCGACACAACACCTCGAAGGTAATGACCCTAGAGGACCTAACTAAGAGAAGTGGACCCTGTAATGTTCGATAAGGGCCAGAAGCCTAGAAGGAATAATGAAAAGGGAATTCGGACACCATAAAAGTCAAACATCCGATGATAAATACCAATGGCATCGTCCGGAAGCTCGGACATCACAAAATCCTCTGAGGGTAGCCGAGGGTGAAGATCACGCGGTATCTTATATTTGATGATCAGATCGTTTAGATCATCTGGGGTGAGTCAAGAATGATAAAGATCCATATCTTTTTTACCATAGATTAAAAAAATGGTAGTAAGCAAAGAAGAAAGTAACCTAGGAAAGTGGAAGAATCCGGATCAATGTAAAGCAGCGACAGAAAACAAAAACGATAGCTCCAGAAACAATGTGTTTTTTTACTATAGCAGGGGTAAAACGAAAAGTAAAAGGGGCTGCTATTTATAGGAAAAGAAGGAAAGGACGCGACGATTAGGAAGTTATCACATGACACATCACAAAGAAAACGTATGGAGAAAAAACAAGCCACGTTCGCAAAAGCAGGACATTAATGTCGCAAAGCACATTTAAGTCTAGCATTAACAAGCTAGCTTGGCAGATACTAGACTGGGTGGACATGATGAGGTATAGTCTCCCTCAGAACATCCGAAGGATAAATCTGGCTTAGCTGCTTCTGCCAAACTAACACGGGTTGAACTAAACAAACGCTCCGGAGATGTAGACTTATCGAAGGACAAGTCAGGTCCGGAGTCACCACCAGAATTCAGGAGAAGCTGGTATGTCGAAGGACATATCAGGTCCGGAGTTATTAGCTCCGTCCTAGCACAGCAGCACCTAAGTAATAGTCCGACAAAAGGTACAGTCCTTGGTATGACACAAAACTGACAGTTTATACCAAGAGAGAGCTCTACGGTTATGGTCCTTGTAGTGAATCCCATCAGTATAAAAAGAGGTCTCATTTCCCCCAAACGAACCACAAAACACCTACTCTGGACCATACTTATATTCTTCTCATTTATCTCATACCACCTACTTACTCCTTACGCGGAGTTGGTCCGGGAATCACACATCGGGCGATCTAACGGTGGCCTTTTCTTACTTTCAGCTAGGAATGAAAGGACCAAGCTCTAGAGGAACCCAGCTGAACTCGACATTTATCACGTTGAGGTCCCTTGTGTTACAAGTACAAGAGCCTACGTAAATTTTACCTCAACAACCAATAACCAGATTAAGAAAGTACTAAGCAACTCTAAAGCATTGGGCAGATTAGCAAAATGGGTTATTGAGCTGAGGGCGTATGACATACAATATGCACCAAGGGTTGCAGTAAAGGGTCAGATCCTGACAGACTTTCTATCAGACACTTCAATGGAGATAAATGTTGCACCAGTGGTAGCTAGCACCCCAAGAGTGGAGGACATCCCAGAATCTTCGAATGCAATGGAAAATCTTACTCCTGGCCCAAGGGCGTAGAGACTATATACCGATGGAGCATCAAACATTGGAGGGTCTAGAGCTGGCCTTATCCTGATAGCTCCAGACGATGTGGAACACTCTTACGCGCTTCGTTTGAATTTCTCCTACTTCAACAATGATGTTAAGTACAAAGCTCTAATAGCTAGACAACGAATAGCCACGGAGATGCAAGTAAAAGACATCCATGCTTTTGTAGACTCCAAGCTAGTATCTAGTTAGGTGGAGGGATCATATGAATCTAAGGGTAAGGGAATGATAAAATACTAGGAAAAGGTCTTGGAGCTAGCTGGTGCATTCAACAGGTTTCGAATAACTCACATCCTTAGAGCAGAGAACAAGAAGCCCGACGCTCTAGTCAAGCTAACAACGGTTCAATTTGATCACTTGTCTAAAGAAGTACTAGTGGAGGAGCTGAACCATCACTCTATCAAAGTGCAAGAGGTTAACATGGTGGTTGAAGAAGAAGGCCCGGTCTGGATGACTCCGATCTGAAACTACCTAGAGAAAGGAATGCTACCAAAAGAACTTCTTAATGCTAGAACTCTAATGGAAAAGATTGGGAATTATACTATGGAAGATGGAGTCCTATATAGAAGACTACTTGGTTTCCATTGGATGATGTGTGTGGCTTTACATGCTCAATTACATTTATTAAGAGAAGTGCACATAGGCTCATGCGGAATGCATGATGGACCTAGACAGGTAGTGGCTAAGGCCATGAATCTGGGATACTACTGGCCTCTATGCACATAAGACCAGGAACTGATCAGAGTGATGTGTCATTGTGAGTAGGTATTTTATGTATCAAGTTTTACTATTTATTTTATGCTGACTATACCTAAAAACAACACTTTAACGGGGCAGTGTACCCGGTCGATGGTATTTTCGTTGGTAAGTAGGGTGTCGATCTTCGTTAAAACGCAGGTTTGTTTATTAGTGCAATGATAGTCTTATCTCGAAGCGGCATATCATTCTTAAGACTTAGGCAGTACTTCATCCTAAGACCTAGACACGAACAATCCTGTCACAATTAACGTGAAGGCATAAAGCATCCTTATGTTGATTATAATATATCTTAGGAGATTCGTAATGGTTCTCTTACAAAACCCTAGCTCATGGAAACTTTACTCACTTACTGCTTAACGACGATTTATATATTAGTAGTCCACTTGTTTAACTATCCAATGGAATCAAAACGTTATTTGTTGAATTATCTAGGGACACCTGCTAGTCAACACGTTCAATAAACCAAAGGCAATATCCGATTAACTAGTTAAGCCATAAGCGTATCCTTAGCACGGATTTAGAAGAACAATATTTGTGATCCTATGATTCTAGACGTATAAATCACTATATGGAGAGCTATCTCGGTATCTAGATTACTGGTTAGGTCTTACTAGACCCAGTTGAATGATAGGTCGCATACAAAAACACATAAACAAGTATAAAATGATAAACATAATCAAACAATCAACAATAAATTAAGACAATTAAGATAAACAAACCAAACATTAAATCTTCATAAACATGGCTGATACCTAAAGGTATCAGTCGATAGTCATTGTAAAAATACACACGGTTTGATATATGAACGATTAAAATAAAGAAACCTCAATCGAACGCGTATTCGGTTGTGCGAATATTACAAGAGTTTTCTTATGATCTTGAGGCTCATTTATGACCTTCTTGGCTCTTCTATACATCTGAGAATCGACTTGGTGGTTTAAGGATTTTCTTGCACACCTAAAACTGAGTTTAGGGTCTTGTATCTATAGTGTCTGGAAATTGGTCAATACACCGTATTTAATGCAGTCAATATGGCGTATTGATGGGGTTTCCCTGGTTAGTAGTTGAATGTTGACCAATTATCATTAATGACCATAAATTGTCATTAATTCTACGTGTAACTTCCATCAATCACCATTAATTTTCATTCAACTTTCCATATAGGGGATTTCATGGAGTAATGACCACGATTTTCAATAATTGCAAGATTTTTGACTGTTGAACGTGGTTATCTGTGAAGTGTCGACACAGATACGCCGTATCTTCATAATGGATACGGCGTATTGAGGTAAAACTAATTGGTTCTTCTTTGTTGACCAAAGTATTATATACGTCGTATCGTTGACGCGGATACGACGTATTCCTCCAAGTCAGCCAATGGACTTTTAGTTCATCAAGCCTTGGATACGGCTTACAAGTCTAGAATAATACGGCGTATTTGCTGTCAGTTCAGTAGACTTTCTTGAACTCTTCATTTATGCTCCAAAATGCATGCCTTTTATATAAACTTCACAATGTACTCCATAATTAGTGCAAATAATAAATATAAGCAATTAAGTACCAATTCTTGCAATAATTATATAAAATGGGTAATTTATACGGGATAAATAATGCTATTAAATAGACGTTATTTGATGTTATCAAGGCCATACACATACCTCTCAATCATCATACTCTCTGGGGTTACCAAATGCGAGACTAACCTCGCCAACTCATGAAATCTATCAGTATACGCAACATGGCCAACCCCGACCATGGCGTGATTCCACAATTCAGATTCCAACTTTTGCATCTTATAACGAGGACAAAACTCTTGTATCATCATAAACTTAAAGTCATTCCATGACATACTAACAGCAACTTCCCGGCTTAACATGCGGATCTGA
>BQNB010055156.1:13715-39234 GCA_026074375.1 Tanacetum coccineum
AAAGAACTATAATTTTATTCAAAAAAATTTTAATCTCTTCTGGTGCTTCATCTTTTGATCTGAGGAAGTGTACCCAAGTGTAACGAGAGTAGTCATCCACTATCACTAGATTATACCACTTTCCATTGATACTTTCGACTCTTATTGGACCACACAAATCCATATGAAGAAGATGTAACCTCTACTTAGAATTTGGAACTGGTTTGGGTGGATGAGATGCCTTTTTTCTTTTTCCTTACTCACATGAGGGACAAAAATGTTCTTTATGATATTTGAATTTTGGAAGACCGGTAACAAGATCATTTTTAGCAAGGTCATTTATGGTGTCGAAATTAAGATGGGATAAACGTTGATGCCATAACCAAGACTTGGTAAAAGTAGCATGAGCCATGAGGCAAATTGGAGATGCAGAGGCCATTTCATGGATATTGATGGTGTAAAGGTTTGTTGTACAATTTCTTTTCAACAGATCAACTCCTTCGAGGTTTTTGACGAAACAGGTGTTCCTTCTGAAAGCGACCTCTAAATCTGAATCACAAAACTGCCCAACCGAGAACAAGTTATGCCCCAAGCCCTCAACAAAATAAACCTTGGTGATCAATAAATTTCCCTATTGAAGATCACCATAACCCAGAATTGCAGCTGCATGATCATTTCCAAAGCAGACGGTTCCCAAGAACTTCCAGGTAAAATTTATGAGAAGCTTTAGATTTCCTGTCATATGCTTTGAGCATCTCGAGTCGATGTACCATAAACAAATTTTGACAACCTGCCAAATAAAAAGTTGAATTTAGAAACCGTTTTCTTGTAGGTTCCTGAGGGTTAAAGGTACATGCATTATCACCTTTAGAGCAGTCAGACTGACTCTCTGATTAACTGGATTCAATTATTTTTCCTCTAAGTTCAAACATTCTTTTAGTAGGTGACCACCTAAGGTAAGTTCTAGGTTTCCTAGGCTTAGGTGAAGCAAGTCTTTCTTTGGTCCTACCTGCTTAGGTTTCATAACCATTGGCTTATGTTTCTTTTGATTTTCAGTGTTTGAAACATTTGCCTTTTGTTTCTTACCATGAGAATTCATGCCATTCACATAATTAAGCATACAGACATCATGATTAGCAGTAATTAAATATTGCTTACACGTTGCACAAACAACTTCAGATTTATCATTCTAAATAGCAAGCTTAATGTTATTACATTCAGATGACATATGTTTCTTATTCTTAAAAAGCAGTAATTTCCTATGGTGTTCTTCTACTTTAACTTTGTTATTCTCTATGCAACTACTCTTAGACGCAGAATGGACCCTATCATTCTTTGTATTGCTCCTAGGTTGTGGCCTTCTAGTCTTAGTAGTGTTGTCTACTCCTGTAGAAGACAAACTATTTGAGTCAGAAATAACTTCTTTCTTAGTGATGACATGAGGTTGTGAAACAGTGATCGGATTTGTCCTAACGCTTGCTCTAACTTTGTTGATAGGCACAAATTTGTCTTCCCTAGAAGTCTTAGAAGGATTAATCCTAAACATTCCTAGGGCAATCACGTTATCATTTTTCACAACTTTTGATTCTTGTGGTGTGGGTACCGAGTTTGAAGTGACTGGATTTGACAAATCATTCGTCTCATCAACCTTTTGAGGAACCTGAGTTTTTGAAAATTTTGGACGTTCAAATTGAAATGCATTTGGTTGTCTCACAACAAAATTATTTCTTAAAGATTGCAAAGACGGTTTCCTCTCGGTTGATTGATTTGAAAACTTAGTATTCGTACTCGTACCTTTGGTGGTGTCCTTTTATTCAGAAACATTATCAAATAACTGGGCTCTTAGCTTAGCATTTTCATAAATCGTATCATGTAACTTTTGTTGCAAAGAGTCAGTTATGGTTTTGGTTTGAGCCCGTGTCACATTGATAGAGTCAAACAGGTTCTTGTATGTGGTCTTAAGATGAGCATTTTCTTTAGCATAATTCAAAACCTGAAACTCTAATTCCACGTTCTCATTCTCTAGTTTCTGAGACAAAGAATCAAGGGTGTCTGATTCACATGGAGTATCCTTACTCTTACCCTTGAGATCTCCTAACTGAGCTTGCAATCGTTCGATCTTTTGTTGCATGTCATTATAAGCTTTATCATACGGAATCTTATCATTTTTGCATTCTTCACATTTTGTATACCAATTATTCCAAAGAACGGCATATTCTTTTCCTTTTTAATAATGCAATTTTCAAGTTTTTATTTCGTACGATCAAGCTCAATTTGGAGATTGGATGCATCTATAACAGAATTACCTTGCACAATAGACATAATATCTTGACTGACAACTGCTCTCAAGAGACGCTCAATTTCAAATTCCAAAGCCTTATGCTTAGCACGAGATTCATCAGCTTCTCTTGCAAGATATTTGAAGTCTCGAACAAATTTAGCTGCTTCCTTCAAAAATTGTATTCCGAAATTTTGAATTCTAGCATCAACTTGGTTGACGATAGGGAAATTTTCATCTTTTACAATTTTGTGAACCTCTTGATGAGTCATAGACGACCAATTGTGTATATCTAATTTCATTTTTTGTTTTACAACACATTGAAGAGTCACAATGGTACTTTTTACCTCATTTGGAAATTTTTGTGCAACACTTGGAGAAGTATCGTCCAAAAACTCTTCAATTGGTATTGAAATTGATTTTGAAACAGTGGCCGTTTTGGAAGTATTTGAAAAATACAACTCTTCACGTGACTTGGCCTTTTGAGAAACAAACACCCTTGAAAGTTGATTAATCTTTGCATAATTTGCCGGTTTTATTTCTTTGTTCAATTATTTCATTTTTAAGCGACTCTCTTGAGCAAGTTGCAGTGTCTCCTTCGAATCATACACAGCAGGAGGATCATGCTTTTCTAATAGAACTTTGCCATTATACAAACTCTGTTGTTTTTGCTGAGCTTGCTTGAGATAAAAAGGATTCTGATAACCTAAAGCCATTTTCTGTTCGGTGTGGTAAAACGAGTCTGGCTTAGGTGAAAGCATGTGCATCGTTTGAATCGATTGACCCGTTTTTACCAAAATGTTATCTAATTCCTTTATTTTATTCTCAAGTTGAATTTGTTTATCAAGAAGCTCGTCTTCGCGTATTTTGAAATCAGACTTCAACTTTCTTTTCTAAGAGAGAAGAAACAGTTGATTTTTTCCTTTGAAAGCTGTTTATTTAAATTTGAAATTTCCTCATTCAAAGTCGTTATTTGTTTTACCGAAACTTAAATGAGGATTTATTCTTTTTTTGTAAGTACATTGTTCTGATAAACCGACTTTGATACCATTTTCAAGTTTGTATATTTCTCTGTCTAATTTTCAAAACAGCTTTTCTTTGATTTTATAATCTAGCAGCTCAGTGGTCAAATCAGCATTTTTTTTTCATTTTCTTATTTACCGAGTTGATCACTTTTCATTCAAGTGCCAAATTATTATCTAATGAGTTCAAAGTAAGCACGTGTTTCCTTCAACGTTGCAGGATGTTGATCCCTGTTCCCCCTCCTGTTCCACACTCGAGAAATCAGAAATAACATTACTATCATTCTGTTGTTCTTGGTGTGGTTCAGGAATGGGATTCGACGTAGACCTCAGTATATCTGCATCCGCTTGAGTAAACAGATTAAATATTCATTATCATAAGCAGTTGTCATAGTTGTGTACCTCAGCTGATCCCGTCTTGACTCATAGAGGGAGCGTTGTCAGTCTGAGTCCGATGTCGATTGCTTGCTGCAAATTAGCCATCAAAATGCAGTTTGCATTGACTCCTCAAATTTCAATCAAGATCCGCTGCAGCAGCCATCAAATCAAACTCTTCGCATTGGAGTGGATTCCTGCTTCTTCTTTTGAGAAATCAACAACTGGTCTGAAGATAAGCAGCTATCCCTTCTTCTGGTTGATGTGCAGTTCTAGACAAGATGACCAATCCTCTGCCGTTGTAACACCTTTCTGATTACATTATTCCCAGGCGGCATTACCTCAGCCTCATGCTGCTAAACATTTCCTATTCCCAATTATTCTGAGAACACATTTGCCCATTGATTCTGAACTGCATCTTGAACAAACCTGTTTCCGACATTCTGTACTGCATTATACCCATTTTTATACAAAATTCTGCCCCGAATACTGTCTAAAACTGATTCCCACCATTAGCTCATCCATTCTGCATCTGTCTGTCTTGACCCAAATTCATACCCGGTTGTGCAATCTGCCTATTACGAGGGTTTGATAAAATTCTCTGGTTGTTGTTAGTTGGTGTTGAGTAGTTTAGTTTGGACTGCCTAGCCATTAGGAGCGAGTGCCGTTCATTGCGGTTGTGGGATCTGTAATGTCTTCCGGGATTTGGTATTGGTTGTTGCATTGAAGTTCTGTTAAATGATGGTTGTGGTAAAGTTGTTGTTGATGGTGTGGTTGTGCATGTAGGTACTTGGTGATGGTTGATCCTTGGTGAAACACTGTATAGTTGAAAGGATTGTTGGAATTTGCATGAGTGCTAGCGGATCATGTTTTTTGCAAGTGTTCAGCTCTTTGATCATCAACCTCCTTTTGATTTGTACTTCAAGAAATCATACAATGAGTGGAATCTGTCGGTATGCACGTCCTTCGTTTGATGAACAATGTAACATTGCCGACTCATTCTGGTTGTAGGTTTGTTTAGGAACTTGCGATATAGCAATCTTTTCAGGAAAGTGTTTGTTTCTCTTAAAATATTCATCAATTTGAGAAACGGTGAATAGTAAGACTCAATCGATTCCCCATCTGTGGAGGTAATCCTTTCCCATTCATTAAACAAACTTAGCCTTTTTTCTTGATTTCCAATATCAGAACCTCTTCATATTTGTTGCACACGTAACAGATTCCTGAGCAGTTTTCACAAATATCAACAGCAGCATAGTTGTCTTCGAAGACCGAGGAAAGACTGGTCTGAATAGCTTGGATATCTGCTTATTCTGTTTAATTTCTGCTACTGTGAGTTCTCATCGGTTTGTTCATGAAACGTTGCAGGAACAGTACTTTCACGCTCTGTATCACCTGTTCAGGGATCATTCGTCTGACATAAGGACTTTCCTCATGGAGTTGTAGATTAACTTTCCATTTGGTCTACTCTTAGCATACCGACAGTATGACGTGATGACCATGGAACATAGTTCTCTTTGTTAAGCATAGGAGGGCGGTTTTCAGAACCGGCTGCATAAATGTCTTGTTGAGTCGACATTGTAAAAGTGATGTGAAATGATAAACAAGGATCTTTAGTGGGTAAAGTGATTTGTTGTTGTTGTGGATTTGAATCAATTAACGTTCACGGGATTTTACTCGTCTATGATCAAAACCGATAATGAATTAACGGGATTTTACAAGATCACTAGATAACCGTGAATGATTTGATTCGGAATCAGCAGCGAAAAATTCCAAAAATACTGAAAAGTGTCAATAAATCATAGAAAATGATGTTTTTGGGCTTCGAAAAATCCTTAACCTGCCTTAAACAAACTTACGGATCAAAAGTTATGTCCGTCACGTTTTTCTCTTCGATTTGAGAGGTCACGGGCCTTAAACGGACTTACGGATCAAAAGTTATGTCCGTTTTACTGAAACCCTTTTCTTCGCTCGTTCGATCGACCCTAGTTCGAACCTCCGCTCGTTCGATCGACCCTAGTTCGAACCTCCGCTCGTTCGATCAACGCTAGTTCGAACCTCCGCTCGTTCGATCAACGCTAGTTCGAACCTCCGCTCGTTCGATCGTCGCTCGTTCGATCGACGCTAGTTCGGTAGTTGCTTGTTCGATCGACGCTAGTTCGATGGTAGCTTGTTCGATCGACGCTAGTTCGATTGAAACAGAAAAATCCCTCGTTCGATCCAAACAAAAATCCCTCGTTCGATCCAAACACGAAATCCCTCGTTCGATTGTCGCTAGTTCGAACCAAACTCGTTCGAACCTTGTTGAAGACACTCGTTCGAACTTCGCTAGTTCGATCCAAACTCAGAAACACTAGTTCGAATGGATCAAGTTCGACAACACCCCACGCGTTCGATCTTCGCTAAAAAGGATGCTTCGATTCTTTGCTTCTTTCGACCTTGCGATTTGCACAAACAACCTCGACGGATTACAAGCACTAAACCACAATACATTAAACCACGGGTTCTTGTTCAAAGAAAATTATAATGAACGATAATAATGGAAAAAAATTTTGATAAGGAAAAAAAACAACAAAAATAAAGCCGAAAACAATAATAAATAACTAAAAAGTTACACAAACAAATCACCTTAACCCATTCCTGGCTTCTTGATTCACTTGTTAGGGGATAAGCATTTCCTCACCAAAACACAAAAAAGGAAATTAGATTTTAGAGAGAGAAAGTAAAAACAAAGAAAAATGGTTACTTGTTTCACAAAAGAAAAAATGAGAAGCACAAACCCTCTTCCACACTGGGAGAGGGCTTAAATAGTTCCAAGAGATGGACTATTCTTGTAGGCTTTGAGTTGGGCCAGTACATAGAACAAATGGGCTTGAGCCCGACAACTAGGCCCAACTAGCTTAACTAAATTCCCGAAAACTACGTTTTCCTATACAAGGCTCGGGATTGTTTAATGACCATCACTTTACTAAATATCACGGCTAACAGGTAAGGTTATAGGTAGAGGTATTAGGAAAAAAGGCTTATATGTGATGAAATTAGGAAATAAGCTGAAAGATAAAATTTATCTTGCAATGATTGATGAAAACTCTACTTTGTGGCATAGGAGATTAGGTCATGCTAATATGGTATCTCATTCAATCGTTAGCCTCTAAGAAACTAGTTAGAAACTTACCTAAGCTTAAGTTTGATCAACACTTTTATGATGCTTGTAAAATTAGAAAACAAGCTTACGTTAGTCACAAAGCTAAGAATGTAGTCTCAACGACTAGATGCTTCAAACTTCTCCATATAGATCTCTTCAGTCCATCCGCCGTACGGAGTTACGAAGGAAACCTCTACACCTTAGTAATAGTAGACGACTATTCTAGGTACACTTGGACAAGATTCCTTAAAACAAAAAACGAAGCATTCAATCAATTCGAAATATTTAGTAGAAAAATACAAAACCAATTAGGATGTCCAATAATGTCAATTAGGACGGAACACGGTAGGGAATTTGATAATAAAGTGTAATTTGGAGAGTTTTGTAATGCCAACGGTATTACACATAACTTCTCGGCTCCACACACTCTACAATAAAATGGCATGGTAGAAAGAAAAAATAGGACACTACAAGAAATGAGTAGAACCATGTTAAATGAACAATCGTTACCACAAAAGTTTTGGTGTAACACCATAGATACTTTAACATACATCCTCAACCGAGTTCTAATTAGAGCCATCTTATGTAAAACACCTTATGAACTCTTGAGAGGTAGGAAACCTACTCTTGAATACTTTAAAGTGTTTGGAAGCAAGTGCTTCATCTTAAACACCAAAGACTACCTTACTAAGTTTAACCCAACGTCATACGAAGACGTCTTTCTAGGATACTCCCAAAATAGTAAAGCATACATCATTCTAAACAAACATACCATGATGTTAATACAAATAATGTCTAAAAAGGTTATTTATATTTTTTGACCTCTCAATGTTTTGATAATAACAAAATATGAAAACATTTACGATAAAATTAAACGTTATAAATACTTAATCTATAAAATTTCTATTTCTAAGACTTAATCACTTTAAGGTATGGATAAACAATCATTAAACTTGATGAGTGATCAAGAAATAATTTTCCTTAAATCCTTACATTTTCTACAATGTGTTTTTATAAAATATAAAATAAATATTTATTCATAAAAGAATGTTTTATTAAAAAACATTAAAATTTGAAATTCAATTTTCCCCCCAAAATAAAAGGTTCTATAATAGATACAACCATCACCACAAAAGGACAAAAAAGGGAGCGGAGTCTAGTGGCGGCCCCCTTTTAGGCCTGGCGGCCCCCTTATATATAAGGGACCGCCGGGACCGCCGCCAGCAACGGTTATTTTTTTGTCCTTATAAATATGGGGCCACCCCATCTGAAAAACACAACCTCTTGCCACGAATTTTTTCAGATCTGTTATTTACTCTTCTTCCTTTCTTTCTAAAACACATATATTTGATACTACATTCTTGATCTGTTTCAAGTGATTAATTCTTTCTTTCCTCATTTTCTTCGTCTTCTGCCTCTAATCAAGGCAAGAAGAAGGAACAATCCTATTCTTCTATATACGAATTGTTATCAAGTGATCTATCTCTTTCCTCCTCAAGATCACAATCTTCATACCTATATTTAGGGTTGTGTGTAAATGGGATTGTGTGTAGAATCCAAGTGTGTAAATTGAGTATGGTGTGATTTGGATTGTGTGTCAAATCCAATTGTATATTTATCTTGTGAGGTGTAAAGGACTTAGTGAAGGCTTGATTGGTTCTAGCTAAGATTAGACTCGACATCTAGTTAGTATCGGGGAAAAGAAAGTAAGCGACGTGTAAACGGGTTTCTCCGCCTAAAGGGAGCTTGTTGACATAGTGAAATCTCGAGTGGAGTACTCGGGGAGTGGAGTAGGAACGAAGAGGTGCTTCGTTGCCGAACCACTATAAATCTTGGTGTCTTGGTTTGATCGTTTCTTTCTCTATCTCTTTATTGTTATTGCTTACTTAGTTCATTATATTAGATATTTAGTTGTGATTCATATTGTTGATTGATTGACATATAACTCGAATCTAACAATTTTCTAAGCAAAGTTTTTAAAATGGTAAATTAACCAGTAAACTATTCAACCCCCCCCCCTTCTAGTTTCCTACAATTGGTACCAGAGCAAGGTCACTCAAGATCTTTAAAATATATTGTATTTTAAAGCTTGGATCGATCTATGGATTTCGACAAATATCTAGAAGGGCAATCTATGCAAAGACCACCACTTTTTGAAAGTGATAGTTTTATTTATTGGAAAAATAGATTCGAGACATATGTTAAATCAAAAGATCTAGATCTTTGGCATGTTATTACAAATGGTGATTTTCAACCTATTATTCAAAATCCGGAAACCAAACTTGATGAGGTTGTCCCTTTTGAAAAACAAACTGATGATCTTAAAAGAAGGCTTGCGAAAAATAATGAAGCCAAAATGGTTATTTACAATGCTTTGCCTAGAAAAGAATATGAACGAATTTTCATGTGTAATACGGCAAAAGAAATTTGGAAAACTTTGTTAATCACCCATCAAGGTAATAGCCAAGTCAAAGATAATAAGATCGACCTTTTGGTTCAACAATATAAACAATTCGTCATTTCCGAAGACGAATCTATAGATAGTGCTTTTGCTAGATTTAATACTATTATTACTAGTCTTAAAGCTCTTGATGATGGTTATTCTAGTAAGAACTACGTAAGGAAGTTTCTTAGGGCTCTACATCCTAAATGGAGAGCAAAGGTCACGGCGATTGAAGAGTCGAAAGACTTAACATCACTATCTCTTGATGGAAAGCTCATTGGAAACACCTCAAAGCATGAGAAGTCATCAAGATAGATTCCGAATATAGTCAAAGCAAAAAGTTGAAAGGAATTCATCTGATTTAAAGGCTAAGAAATAATCTAGTGTGAAGGAGTGTTCGACTTTCGGTTGTGAAGACAAAGAGTCCCATGTCGGTAGAGACTTCAAGAAACAAAAAAATGTTCTTTAAGAGAAGATGTAGATTCGTGAGACAACCTCAGAATGACAAAAAGACCTTTCAAAGAAGCCGAGACGACAAAAACGACAAAAGTGAAAGGAAGTGCTTTAGATGCGGAGATCTAAATCATCTTATTAGAGAATGTCCAAAGCCACCGAGAGACAAGAACCAAAGAGCATTTGTTGGAGGTTCTTGGAGCGATAGCGGTGAAGAAGATGATGCATAAAAAAAAAAAAAAAAAAATTAAATGGTATCAAGACGAGACATGTCTTGTTAGCTCAAGCACCAAATGAGGTATGTTGAATCCTTCTTACTTTTAGTGATTGAAAACTCATCAATTGATGATTTAGCTTTAGACAATGAATATGTAAATTGTGCAAAATGAGTTAATGATAATCACTAGAACAAAAGGTGAAAAGCTATTAAAATATAGTCTAGAACATGATTTAGAGAATTTAAAGATAGATTATCCAACACTCGAGAAAAAACAAGGGAAGTTGATCTCGATTGTGCAAAGTGTCATACACTTTAAAATTGAAATGAAAAGCTCAAAAGAAGATCTACTAGATAAACAAATTTGAAAAGGAGTACACATTTCTTGAATGAAAAGTTATTTAATTAAAACCCTGGTGCTAAATTAGGTTTAGGGTTTAATTCATTGAAGCATCATCTATTGGGAACTAAGGAAATAAAATTTATGAAAGCTCAGAAAAAAGACGTGTTCTGATGGAGGTCCCATAATTATAGGCGGCCCCCTTAATGATCTGGCGGCCCCAAATAAATATGGGACCGCCCCCAGTTACACCTGGATCTGAGAAAACTGTGACTTTTCAAAACTCCTTATGGGTCTAGCCAAACACAATAATTGTAAGGAAAGTCAAAGTTTCCCGTTGCTAGTGACAATGAAGTTCAAACAATTCTATAAGCCATTGTCAAAAACCAGGAGTTGGGATTTTCGAACCTAATTTATATCTAAAATGTCACCTCCTAGATGAGTCAATAATAATTATTCTCGTCCTAAAACACCACAACCTAAAAGACATGTTGGTCAACAAAACCAGCCCCATGGATTTCCGGTTACTTGGAACAACTTTCCACATCAATATAATGCCATGGGAACTATGGTTTTTCCATTATCATATCCTAAACCATGGCATCAAATGCAAGGGATATTTGGACTACTACAACTTTGGACCCATAAAGTATGGGACCAATATTGGAGTTATTGTCTTATATATTAGAAAGGCTTTGGGATTCAATTTGGAACCCGACGAATGGATCAAGGATAGCGGATGTTCCAAACATATGACTGGAAACCGAAAGCTCTTCTCCATTACAAGGCATACAATGGAGGTAACGTTATTTTTGGTAGTAATCTTCGCGGTAACATCATTGGCAAAGGTATGATTTCTAATGACTCTCTTAAAATAGATAATGTAGAACATGTTGATAATCTAGGATTCAACTTGCTAAGTATATGACAAATATTTGATAATAAGTGTAGAGTAATTTTTTCTGAACATGATAGTGAAATCACTAAGGACGGTAAAGTGACAGGTAGAGAGTATTAGGAAGAAGCTTATATGTGATGAAAATTCGGAAATAAGCTAAGGATCAAATTTGTCTTAGCATCGATTGTGATAATTCCACTTGTGGCATAGGAGATTAGGTACGCAAATATGATGTCTCATTCAATCTATTAGCGTCTAAAGGAAGTAGTTAGGAACCTAACCTAAGCTATGTTTGATCAATTTTTGTGAGTGCTTGCAAAAATAGAAAACAAGCTCACGCTAGTCACAAAGCTAAGGATGTAGGTCAGCGACTAAATGCTTAGACTTCTCCATATGGATCTGTTGGGTCACATCCAACGTACGAGCTAAGAGGAAATCATTTACCTTAGTCAATGTAGATGATACTCCTAGGTATTACTTTGACTAGATTCTTAAGAATAAAACCAAAGTTTCGATAATTCGAAATTTTAGTAATGAAAATCCAAAATCAATTAGGATGTCATTGTGTCAATAAGAATGACCACGATAGAGAATTTGATAATGAAATTGCAATTTGGATGTTTGTAATGCCTAATGGTATTACTCACAAACTTCTCGGCTCCACGCCACTCCTCAACAAATGGTGTGGTTGATAAGGAAAAATAGGACACTTTAAGAAATGAGTAGAACAATGTTGAACGAGTAATCGTTACCACAAAAGTTTTGGTGTAACGCTGTAGATACTTCAACATATATTCTCAACCGAATCCTAATAAGAACCATCCTAGGAAAAACACCTTATGAAATCTTGAGAGGTAGGAAACCTACTCTTGACTATTTTAGAGTGTTTGGAAGCAAGTGCTTCATTCTAAACACTAAAGACTACCTTATCAAGTTTGACCCAAAGTCTTATGAAGGTGTCTTTCTAGGTTACTCCCAAAATTAGTAAAGTCTATATCATTCTTTAATAAACAACTAGGAAAAGCGAAGAATCAAGCAACGGACATTCGATGAAACTCCTCACCTTTCTATGACATCACCCTTGGTGGACGAGATTAGATGAAGAAGAAGCTGTTAGGGAAATAAAAAAGAAAAGAAAAGAATAATTTTGTTGAGGATGAAACTTTAGAGATTGACGAAATAGTTAATATTAAGGAATCTAGGAACCATCCTTGAGAAAATGTTATTGGAAACCTTAACCAAAGAACCCTTAGATCACAACCAAAATAAACAAAGTAACTTTTTATTGTTTTATCTCTTACCACAGAACCTAAGAATGTGAATGAAGCTTAGAAGATGAAGTCTGGATAGTCGCCTTGCAAGATGAATTAAATCAATTCCTTGCTAAGACGTTGGGGTAGTTCCACAACTAAGGATATGACATTATGGACCTAGTGGTGTTTTTAGAAATAAGTTAGACGAGCACGGTGTTGTTTCTCGACTAAGGCTAGCTTAGTTGCTCAAGGATTGATGGAAACTTATTGCCCTATTGCTAGACTTGAGCTCTATTAGGATATTATCTAGCTTATGCTTGCGCCTTAGATTTTAAATTATTCCAATGGATGTCAAAAAGTGATTCTGAACAGTTTTATCATTGAGGTGGTTTATGTGGCAAACCTCCGAGATTCATGATTTTGATAAAAGCCAGATCATGTTTACAAATTAAAGAAAGCTTTATATGGTCTTAAACAAGCACCCAAAGCTTGGTATGATAGATTAAAAGCTTTTCTTATTAAACATGAATATAAAATAGGAATGGTAGATAAACACTCTTTTTTACTAAGAAGAAAGTTCAAATCTCATCATTGTTCAAATATTATGTCATATGACATTATATTCCGGTTCGACTTATCAAGGACATGTGTGATGAATTTGCCCAAATCATGCATGCGATGGTCGAGATGGAGCATGATGGGTTTTTTGAACTTAATTTTCTTAGATTACAATTAAACACAATGGAAGACGGTTATATTCTTCTTTAATCAATCTAAATATATTAAAGAAATACTTAAGAAATTTGGCTTAGAAGAATCTAAACCAATGAAAACCCCCATGTCCTCCGATACCAAACTCATGAAAAACGAAGAGTGTGAGTCGGTAGATAGTACCAAGTATCGAGGCATGATAGGTAGTCTATTATACCTAATGACAAGTAGGCCCGATATCATGTTTTGTGTTTGCCTTTATGCCCGCTTCCAAAAGGCTCCCAAAACCTCTCACCTTGAAGCGGTTAAGTGTATCTTTTGATATATTAAAGGCACTACGCACTTAGGATTATGGTATCCTAAAGGGACCGGCATAGAAACAGTTGTATATGCTGACTCTGATCATGCAAAAGATTATGTGGACTAAAAGAGCACTAGCGGTAGTTGTACGTTCGTGGGATGTTGTTTAACATCTTGGTTCTCGAAGAAACAAACCGATCTTGCTATATCCACTACCGAAGCCGAATACGTAAGCGCCAGAAAGGCATGTCAACAAGCACTATGGATGAAACAAGCTCTTATCGACTACGACGTTTGACTCGACGACGTCCCGATCATGTGTGACAATAAAGGCGCGATTGACCTTAACAAAAACCTAGTGCAACATTCTTGAACCAAACACATCAAAATTCGTCCCCACTTTCTTCATGATAATCCAGAAAGGAAATATCTCAATTGAAAAAGTGTCGTCCGTCGACAACATCGCCGACACTCTTACAAAACCCCTTAAACGTGAACCGTTTAACTGTCTACGTCTTGGTTTAGGAATGATGGAACACATTCCATAAATTGTACTAGTCCGCTTCTCCTTCTTCTGTCTAAATTCTAGTTCGTGTTCCATTCCGTGTCGTGACAACTTAAATACTTCATTCGAAGTACCTTAAGCATTTTTAATTCGCAAAATGCAAATTAAAACGTCACTCCTCTTTGTAAAATTTTTGTCAAAACCAAGTCTAAACTCCCTCACTAAGGGAGGCCCCTATATCCTTGGCGGCCCCCCAATATATTTGGGACCGCCATCATAAAACTTCCATATTTTACACTTTGTCAAAAAAAATTCAAAACACAAAAACAAACACCCCTTTCTTCTTAGCAGCGACGAAAACGAACAAAACAACCTAAAAACTCAAAATCAACCATTAAAACTTAAATTGAATATCTAATCAACACCTATAATCATCCACAACATCATCAACATTATCAATTGAAAGTCATTTCATCTAATTCCTTTCAATTTGAGTCCAGGGTTCATAATGAACACTAAAAATTAAAATAGCATCAGTCCAGTGTATTTTGAAGCTTCAATTTTAGGCTCACAACTTTTATTCAACTCAGTAACAAAACAATAATTTTCTAATGTAGGTTTGATAACACAACATATTTTTAAACACTCTTATACCTAAGTAACATGAGCAAGGGCGGAGCTTAGTGGAGGTTGAGGAGGGTGGTGGCCCCTCTAGAAAAAAATTCAGTAGTGTACTTTTTGTTATTCTCATGCTAAATTTTTAAATTTATGCTTTTTACCCTCTCACTATACAACAATTATCTTAATGGCCCCTGCCAGAAGTTAGTCGTTGCTCCGCCTCTGTTACATGAGCATCATAACGTGCTCTACCATCGGCCAACATGTGAGCACTCAAATTATTCAGTTGACAATGTGCTATCAACCATATTGAATATCTCCCTACACTCACTCTTATCAATCCCTATTGTTTGCTTATAATATTCATCATTAACTTTCTAACAGGACCATTAATGATGAACCATCATTCTCAACTTTGTCACACAATCAGTCACCATTATGATCTGCCGTCTTTAACATTACTACCAATCTTTAACTGCATTACTTGGACTCTCTTATCAATATCACCTAACACCTTCTCAACACACACCATTTAGCTCAGAAACAATCTTTAATTTAAGCCATCTTATCTAGAAACTTAGTAAGCAGCATCATCTATTGTTAATAATCTTAATTAGCATCGTTTACCTTTACCGTACATCAACAAGAGAGATCATTAGTAAGATACTTAGTAAGAACGAGTCGTTTGAGAACCGCACCATCAGATGCAGATTGGTAGGTGATTGAAATTGTTTCGATAACCTTTTGGTCGATTCAGAGATCTTATAGGTTTAAACATTAGCCTTAGGAAGATTTATTTGACAATATGTTGGACATGGATAAGCCATATGAAGAATTTATGATTATGCCATCTGCAAGAGTAAGAAACTCATCTAAAATTGGGTCAGGGGGTTTTGGGGATTCAAGTGGCATAGCAACAATGAAAGATTAGAGGTTAAACGATAGGAATTACAGAATAGAAACACAGCAATCAATCACACAAATTAACGAGGATTGAATTGCTGTTGAAAGAGGGCGTTGTCAACCAATATCGCCTAGAGAGAGAAAAGAAGCTTCAATTAAGGTAAGTTAGACTTGAGATTTATAGAAAACTATGAACTCTTTCAATACTGCATCTAGAAATATATATTTTCAATTTCACCACAGCATGCAGGTTAGATAATTATCGTTATAAACCTAACTGAAAGATATACTTAAATATAAATTTAACTAGATATATGTGATCTCGAGTTGCTTTACAAAACAAATGAAATGAGCATATAACCTATACAAAGAAAACACATGTTTCTCATTGTATCAAAAAGAATTGACACAAATCAATCTATACAAATATTCACAAACTTTTAGCCTTATCCTCAACTTCCTTGCAATATCTATTGCTTTTGGATGCACTCTGTTGTTTCTAGAATCACATTGGTTACTTTCTACCCAATTCAAAGCCTTCACTATAGCGATTGAGGAACCTTTTTAGCATCCAGGGTTCGAGTATCTCATATCATTCCAAATGCGTATCCAGCAACTCCATAAACCAGTTTCCTGCCTCTATTTCTATCTGTTGCCCTAGTTTAATAGTGTCATTCAGGCTTCCTGTTTTACCGTTTTGGTCAACTCCTGATGATCTTGTGTGCTTTCCTAAAACTGTTGTTTATATATATATATCATTTTTGTAGACTGTTTTCCAGGAAATGAAGAAACAGATTTGTCAGAGCGGATTTATCTTCGGAAATAATTGGGGTGGGGGGTGGTCAGGACATTGAATTCTGTTGATTTTTGGGGTGGTTTCTTCTTTCTTAGGTGTTTCAGTTGCTGTTTTGATTGATTTAATGTCGGCTATGGCTTGAAATAAGTTGGCTATGATAACTTGAGAAAATATCAAAGCAGTCTGTTGGAGTCATCAGAGTCTAGCTGACTGGTTTAAAGTTTGATAAATTTCTGTCAAGTGAAATACAACATGCATTAACATTGTGTAAACCAAGTATAAAAATAGATGGCATATTTTGAGCCATTTATGTAAATAGGTCAGTTTTGAGTTATAATCTTTTTCTCTCTAACGGGTACAATGAATAAACGTGATAAAATATGGCTAAAAATAATAAACTGTGATTTGTAAAATACTACTTTGTAACGTTATATGACCACAACATGTTATTTCGTTATTGGTTCACTTTGTAAAAAGTGTTAGGTCGTCCTAAAACTGACAACACCAAAAAGTTAACCCTTTATGACCCGCTGATAGAAATCTTTAAATGGTTCGTAGAATATTATTCGGTCAATATATGAACCAATAATTCAAATATTGGCGTAAACAAAACAAAGATTTAAAGAATCTAATATATTAAAAGTATAAGAGTAGATCAAAAAATCATACTGGAGAGACCAAACATGAGTGTTTGTGCTGATGCATTTATGCGCTTCAAAAGGCGATTCTCTGATGCTCTTTCTTGTTGTTGACAGCTTATTATATCTTCAATTTTTATTAATAGTTAGTATATATCATTTTCACTTTTGATAGTGAAATGAGAAACAATAATCCTTGAAGACTAGCAATTACCTTTCCGAGTATGCTAAGCTTTTGTGGCAAGCTACCGGATAAACTGGTTCTGAAAGATGAATCAGCAGATGGAGACTTTACTTTCAAACCACTAATGGGAGAAGACATTGTCCGTGAACTTGATGACGTGGCACTTTTCTTTTCCTATAGTTATCATGTATAAAGTAATCATATAAATCTTCGGTTACATGTTCCAATAAATGGTCATGGATAAGATTATAACATTATTTGTTTTGTTGAAACAGCTTCCTAATATCTCAATTTTATTATCGTTTGATATATCAAATACATTTTTGATAGTGAAATGAGAAAAAATAATCCTGTAGACTAGCAATTACCTTCCGAGTCATGTATGCTTTTGTGGCAAGCTACCGGAATAATACTGGTTCTGAAGATGAATCAGCAGTTGGGAGACTTTACTTTCAAACCACTAATGGGAGAAGACATTGTCCGTGAACTTGATGACGTGGCACTTTTCTTTTCCTATAGTTATCATGTATAAGTAATCATATAAATCTTCGGTTACATGTTCCAATAAATGGTCATGGATAAGATTATAACATATTAGTAAAGACTAATTCTACTGAGAATCGGATAGACTGATTATCACACACACACAATCAATTGCACGAGATGTAAAAAATATACTTTATATGCAAACTTTAAATTTGTAGCTTGATCCTAAATTTAGTAAATACGGTCATTAATTCACTCTACCAATCTACAATGGAAAAAATTTAGTAATATATGGAAGTGTACTTACAGCTGAGTTACAGGTATTAGCGTATTTTGCACACTTTGTCACGTACAGACACACTTGCTGTTTGAAATATCTTCACATAGACGACGCAGCACAACTTTTTTTCACAACCATAGGACTTTCGGTCAATCTAGACATCGACACCCTTCTAACTAATCTTCTCTTTTCATCTGATCTATAACTACTCATCGACTCTTTCACAGGTGTACAATGATCAAACTTCAATGGGCCCGATTTTGACACCATAGGTGTAACCCAAGAACTTCTTCTGGAACCCAAAAACCATGAATCAGAATTCATATTCATCGACGACCTCATTTTCACAGGCGTACACCGATCATCTATACCCTTTTTTAGATCGCCAAGTTTTGACTTCTCATTCAGATTCATAAACGCCATTAACGGTTCAGGCACTCCAACTATAGGACGACGACCAGGAACCGGTTTAACACCTTTAGCTACTGGAACAGGCGAACCACGTTCCAACTTCTCAACATGTATAAACTGACCAACCTGGATCTTATTACTAAGAATTAGATCATCTATCTCAAACGGTAAACTAACGTAAATCGAGTTAACTGAATCCGATACCTTAATGTAAAATCCATGTTTCGGCCATAAATCTTTTTCATCAAGATCAATAGGGACAATATCAGTAACTTGCAAAAAAGTGTACTCTCTATATTTACTTGTGGGTTTTAATCCCTCAACTCTTACATCAATCTATTTGTTATTAAACACCTGGTATCATGTTGCATATCGCAAAAAATGGGGTTTTGTAAATTCAATCAAACATTCATGGAAACTAAAAATGGGAATTAAAAGATCTGGTCTAAGCTTTTTGTGTATATTATCACACACTTGATCCATGGTTACAAGAAGATTACAAGCCTAAATAGGCAATACAGAATGCTCAAAAAAGGTAACTAATAAATGTAATAAATGTGTGACAACTGTAATTGGCAGTCAATGGGCTGGAGATAAGGATGGATCTTTGATTGAGAGGAAAACAAGGAGAGTAATATGTGTTCAAATTAACGTAGTTTTAATACTCCCCCTCAAGGTGGAGCGTGCAGATTTTGCATGCCCATCTTGACCAGTAGAGACTCGAGTTGTTTGGTCCCCAAAGCCTTTGTGAGAAGGTCGGCTGTTTGTGCCTTCGTATCAACATAAAAAGGTTTGATTTCGTGCGATTCCACTCGTTCCTTGACAAAATAGCAGTCCATTTCTACGTGCTTTGTTCGCTCGTGGAAGACCGGGTTATTTGCGATGTGTCGGGCTGCATTGTTGTCACAGTAAAGATAGGAACTTGACATGAAGATAAACCGATTTGCGTTAAGAATAATGAGTTTGGATTTTATTTTATTCTTTAAACAGCTAAAACATTTAATAAACGGGGCAGTGTTCGGGTTTAGTAAGCGTTAAACATATTAAACAGATTAACTATCGAAAAACCGTTCAGAACAAAAGGTATAAATAAACAAACTGCAAATATTAGCTTACAAAAGCAAGTACTTTTTAACTATTCTCATAAGACTAATCCTCAACTCACCGATCACCATAATAAACACTTCTCGACTCTAACTCACACGTACAAGGTGTAAGAAAGCTTACATTATGCCACCATATATTGTTTGGAGTCAAGGGTAAAAGGGTAAATTATCACTCTTCGACGGTGATAAGTTCAAACTCAATGAGAGACAGGTTGCAGTCTATGTTGGCAGAGAAATCAGCCGACTCGGTGGATTCAACACGACCCCATCTGTCCACTGCAAGTCTCATAGACCCCTTGTACATGTCGATTTTTGCATTTCTCATAATGACAGTACTGCCCTCCTTCATAGCGTCCACTAAAAGTTGAATATTTTTGTGAGTTTCATGTCAAATAATAATCACCCACACACTAAAGTAATTAGAGGACATAGATTTTGAACACGATATCTACATAGTTCAACGAGTTTTGACCATGCCCTTATGTGTCGAGCACATGATTGGAGACAACGAGCTTATATAATGGTCGTTAAAATTTTGCTAGCAGCGTGCAAAAATCCAAACGAAGAAGTGTGCAGTAATTTTTCCATAACGTGGACTAAACATGTAATCCCGCTAAACTGCATGGACTAACGATGATTTACTCTTATATATTTGTACATACCGCTAGTTCTGGGTTTTGTCATTAAAAAACTCCCTTGAAGAGAATAAGCAAAACAGTTATAGTTGTTAGATTATGCGGTTTTACGTTTAAGGATGGCATTCTTGACATGAACAAAAATCGACAGGAACGTGACATGAAGATAAACCAATTTGCGTTGAGGATAATGAGTTTTTACCCCGTTTAATAAACACCGTTGTGTTCTTAAGCGTTAAACACAATAACTCGTATACTAGTCATTGAAATCTTTGTGTAGTCACTTGGGGTGTTATCGGGTCGGGTTATCGGGTAATTGGTCGGGTTGAGTCGGGTTTGGGTTAGAAAAGACTAACCCGCAACCCGACCGGATAAGGAGTCGGGTTATCGGGTTCGGTTGTTATCACGTCAGTGATTCGGGTTAATCGGGATGGCTTATTTTTGACAAAAAAATATTTGAGCTTAAACACTTCTCATCGACATTCAAAATTTAGATCAAAAATGGTTAACAATTATAAATATACACAATCACGGACAAATCCACTGTCGTTTTGATAGTGGATCTCCAATGCTACAGTAATGGGCTCCCATTTTGGGCCAACCCGTTTTTATTTATTTTATTTTTTATTTTATTTTTTAAATTTGTATGTACAAAATAGGAGGGGGGAAAAATATTACAAAAGTTTCGATTTATTCAGATAAAAAAAATACTGCGGATCACATCATCGATACCTATAAGAACTTTAAAATAATCGATAATGGTCACAAAACGTAAACTCATTACTATTAAAAAAACCATATGCAAAAAAAAAACTTTAAACATGAGGCCCCAACACATAATCCATATAAAAAAATTATTAATAATATACACATTTGTCCGTCAATCCACTGTCGTTTTGCACAAATTGATTATATTAAAAAAAAAACACTTTAAATGAGGCTTTCAACACATAGCCATATAAAAAAATTATTAATAATATACACAATTGTCGACAAATCACTGTCGTTTTGAACTGTGGCTGCTTACAGTATGCTTCAGGTACTCTGTAACGCCATAAATACTAGCCAAAAAACTAGCATAAAATTCGTATAAAATAAAAAAAAATAAAAATTTTTTTTTGTGGCACAAAATCTGGCAAGAAGTTTTAAAAAAAACTAGCCAAAATTAGCCTAAAAATCTGGCCCAAAGTAAAAAAAATACAACAACGGACCTTCACACTTTTAATATTACGATTTCTCTTACACAAAATATACCGTAAAAAATTAGCAAAAAAAAACCGTCTAGTTTTTATTGTTCAACAACCTTTTTGCATTCATGGTCCCAAAAAAAAGCTATTCGAACCGTCCCAAAAAAGAAAAATTATTCGGGGAAAATATTTAACCCGTCCAACCCAAAAAAAAAATTCTCGAATCGTACAAAAAAATGAAATATCCGGAAAAAATTAGCCAAAAAAAAAGCCAAAAAATAGCCTAAAATCTTGCCAAAAGTAAAAAAAAATACAAAACGGACCATCACCTTATATATAAGGGACTGTCGGGACCGCCGTCAGTACGACGGCTCTTTTTTGTGCATATAAATACTGGGTCACCCCATCTAAAAAAAACACACCTCTTGCTACGAATTTTTTCAGATCTGTTATTCTCTCTTCTTCCTTTCTTTCTAAACAAACATATCTTGATCACTAAACATATCTTTGGATCTTGTTTTCAAGTGCATTAATTATTTCTTCCCCTGCCTTCTTCTAATCAAGTTCAAAAGAAGAACAAGTATTCTTCTACATACGATTTGTTATCAAGTGATCTCTCTCTTCCTCCTCAAGATCACATATCTTCATTACATTTACTTTGTATTGTTGTGTAAATTGGATTGAGTGTATATCCAATAGTGTAAATTATGTTATTGGTGTGATTTGGATTGTGTGTCAATCCAAGGGTATATATATCTTGTGAGTGTGTAAAGACTTAGTGAAGTCTTAGATTGGTTCTAGCTAAGATTAGGACTCGACATCTAGCTTAGTGTCGAAAAAGAAAGTAAGCGACGTGTAAACGGTTTTCTCCGCCTAAAGGGAGCTTGTTGACATAGTGAAATCTCGAGTGGAGTACTCGGGGAGTGGAGTAGGAACGAAGAGGTGCTTCGTTGTCGAACCACTATAAATCTTGGTGTCTTGGTTTGATTGTTTCTTTATTTATCTTTTTATTGTTATTGCTTACTTAGTTCATTATATTAGATATTTAGTTATGATTCATATTTTTGATTGATTGACATATAACTCGAATCTAACAATTTTCTAAGCTAAGTTTTTAAAACGGTAAATTAACCAGTAAACTATTCAACCCCCCTTCTAGTTTCCTATACATGAAAATCTAAGAATCACTCAATGTGACATACGATGAAACTCCTCCACCCACTAAGACATCACCCTTGATGGATGATACTTAGATAAAGAAGAAGCAATTAAGGTTACCGAAAAGAAGAACCTAGAAAATGACATTGAGGATGAAACTTTAGAAATTGACGGGATAGTCAATATTAAGGAATCTAGGAACCATCCTTTAGAGAAGGTCATAGGAAACCTTAACCAAAGAACTCTTAAGTCTCACGCCCAAAACCAAAGTAACTTCTTTTGTTTTATATCAACTATAGAACCTAAGAATGTGAATGAAGCCTTAAAGAATAAAAGTTGGATACTTGCTATGCAAGAAGAATTAAATCGATTCATTGCAAATGATGTTTGGGAGTTAGTACCACAACCTAAGAATATGACAATCATACGAACTAAATGGGTGTATAGGAATAAGTTAGACGAGAACGATGTTGTATCTCGTAATAAGGCTAGGTTAGTCGCCCAAGGTTATAATCAACAAGAGGGCATTGATTATGATGAAACTTATATCCCAGTTGCTAGGTTAGAGTCTATTAGGATCTTATTAGCCTATACTTGTGCTTTAAATTTTAAATTATTCCAAATGGACGTAAAAAGTGCATTCCCGGACGGTTTTATCAATGAGGAGGTATACGTGGCACAATCTCTGAGATTCATTGATTTCAAAAAACCGGATCATGTTTATAAACTCAAGAAAACTTTATATGGTCTTAAACAAGCACCCAAAGCTTGATATGATAGATTAAAAGCATTTCTTATTAAACATGTATACAACATGAGAATGGTAGATAACATACTTTTTACAAAGAATAAAGTTAAAATCTCATCATTATTCAAATATATGTTGATGACATTATATTCATTTTGACTTGTCAAGACATGTGTGATGACTTTGCCAAAATCATGCATGATGAGTTCGAGATAAGCATGATGGGTGAACTTAATTTCTTCCTTGGATTACAAATAAAACATATGAAAGATGATATCTTCTTTAATCAATCTAAATATATTAAAGAAATGCTTAAGAAATTTAGCCTAAAAGATTCTAAACCAATAAAAAAATCCCATGTCCTCAGATACAAAACTCACGAAATACGAAGAGTGTGAGTCGGTAGTGAAACGCCCCTTTTCCGACTCAAAATTTGACCAAGAATCTAAAACTTTACGGAAACGTATGACCGGGAGTGACCTTGTGTCATTCCTTAATATAATTTTTAAAATACATTATAACTAGAACCTTGAAAGTTTCATTATCATGAAGTAGACTTCATAAGCTTTCCAACGATATAAGGAACTCGTTCTAACTCCTTACGGTTTGGATTTTACGGCAAAACAAAATTCGAAAAACTGCAGGCCCAGCCAGCCAGGCTGCAGAGATAGCCATTCGGGCTGCTGAGAAGCCTATTAGGGTGACTCCCTGCTCCTAGACATACACCTAAACTTATTTTGGACACTTTATTACAAAAAACTAACTTTCCGAACTTGATATTTCATAAAAATCTCCAGAATTAATTAAAACTACATAATACATCATATCCATACTTGTTTGTGGTCTAAATGACCCAAAACATATAAACTTACGTGTTTACCAAACACCTCGTTTTGACCCGTTTGCATACATTATTAATCCATTTGCATTCCTTCATATACAAGACCATAACAAAAGACTTTGACACTTGACACTAACATTTACAAACCATTTCACGTTACTTTGGGGGTTCAACATTGTTTCGAGCTCGGTATCTATACTAAGCTCATACTTCAACATACTTTCATTTCTTTCACATAGTATCCACAAGTCTTTATATCCAAGATTACATGATCCGCGTTACCTACAAAAACATTCAACAACTAAAGGGGTAAGCTTACACTTAGTAAGTACCCCGACATATAACATATTATCATATATACATCATCACATTATCAACATAACATCCGAACTTAGTCCATATGACAATAGTTTATCCAAACTTTCCTCGCTTCATTAGTACAATAATAACTTTCGCATACATCCTAACCATAGCATAATAATGATTCATACTAATTATACATCTTTAATACAAATCAAAATACATACCTTAGCTAGTCTAATGCCATTAGACTAACACTCATATATCTAATCACCAAATCTCTAGCTTATGCCTATTCTAAATCAAGGTTCCTATGCTCTTGATACATTCAATCACAACAAAAACATGATAAAACATATATATAACACATGTTATAATCCAAGTTACTTATCTTATTCCAAGCTAATTCTCAATAAGGCCATCATCATCCTTACTTCCTCAACCATAACCATTAACCATTCATTATCACAAAACAATAGATAGTAAGGGATTATATGACTCATTCTCACCCTTCATCATTACTTAACATCATATGATCATACTTTGATCATATGATGAAACCTTCAATGATCAATTTCACTAAAATCATGAATTGACCTTAAACCCAATATCACAAACACTTTAATTATTGCTTTAGAAACCTAATTACCCATAACCCCAATTTGGGTATATAAACCCTAACTCATAATTCTTTAATTAACTCAATTAAGGTTACTTAATTATGTAGGAGATTATTGCTATGAACTTAGCCCTTGAATTGGAACGTTAAACTCTTCATAAATTGATCATCAAGTTTCACCTCTTTCTCTCCTTTTCTTGATGGCTCGACACTTCCCACACACACATAAGAATACCAGAACTTTTTAGAAGCCTGAGAAATATCTAGATAGTTAGCACAAGTTTGGCTTATTGACACAATAGGTCTCTCAAGTCTTTTTCCTTCATATTTGGCGACATTAACTTATATAGATTATTTAACACTTAACAACTTTAGCCCTTTAAGTCATATTCTTCCTAGTTGTGACACATCATATTTTCTAAAACCATTTACATAATATTTAGACTTATAGTTTGACTACCGGGTTTGACTAACCAATCACAAAAAGCCTTCAAACTTATAAAGTCATAGTCAAACTCATTATATGGCATTATCGTAATAAAATACCTAAAAACTAGTTTTGGGGTGTTACAAATCTACCTCCCATTATTTAGATTTTGTCCTCAAAATCTCTTTGTTAAACTCTTATAATCATTCACTCACCTTTCTACATCCTAAGTCCACATCATAGCCATGATGTCAATTTCTAAC
>BQNB010055157.1:10649-39233 GCA_026074375.1 Tanacetum coccineum
CTTGTATAATCAAGTTCTCAGTTTCTTGTGCAAACTCCTTCCTGAGAGCTTCAGCTGCCTTATTAGCATCCTTTTCTTGCCTCTTAAGTCTTTCAAGTTCATCCAAAAAGACTTGTTCTTCCTCTCTTGGACCTTCTCTCTTTGCATCTGTCTTTAAATCAGGTGTGATTGTTGAAGAATAAGAAGACCATATTGGCAGTACAAAGCAGTCTTAAGCAGATTCATCCTCTTTTTCAGAATCCCATGCATCAATAATGTCTTTTGTACCTGCAATGTGAGTAGCTTCTTATTGACCTTTACCAGTGATGTAACCTTTAATTCCTTCAAAAGCAACAGGGCCACCATTAAAGTCTTGAAATTCAGCAAGGTAGGCCTTGTTTCCAGTCATCTACCTAGAACATCTACTATCAACAATTCATTTATTCTTTAAAGCTTTATGTGGATAATCCTGCACATTAAATGAAAGAGATTAGATTCTCTTAGGGACCCAAGCCTGTTTGGGCTTGAGTCTGCCTAGTGGATCTTACAAAGTGTAACAATTTCTAAGACTGGATCCACCATTATATTTGGAGACATTATGCCAGTTGTATCTTTGTGGTCTCTAATTACAACCTGCTGAGGGCTTAACAGCAGTTTCCCTTTTTCCCTCAACAGTACTAACTGCATTTACCTTAGCAGTATTAACTTTTTGTTTTGAAAAATTTGTGCTAAGTACTGTTGTCTTTTTGAAAGGCCTTGAAGATGGTGAATGAGTTTTGTGAAAAACATTTGCTGGTCTAACTCTATTCACAATGGGCTTAACAGTATTAACTTTCATAGCAGTACTAGTTAGTACTGCCTGTCTGTTAAAACTTTGCCTAGCAGTACTAACATTTTTAGTACCGCTAGCTCTAGCAGTATTAACTGGAATTTTGCCAGTTCTAGTTAGTACTGCTGAAGGAACAAATTGGTTTTGTTTATTCACTCTTTGCACATTGTTCCAAGTTTGCCTTATCTCCCTTTGACTAGACTTTCTGTTCCACCCATTGTTTAACTCAGCTTTTCTAGCCATCCTCTTCTCATGGAAATCACAATCTCTGATTAAATGATTAAGACTACCACATACAAAACATGCTCTTACAGTAAACCCATACCCCAACTCTTTCTTGTCAACTTTAGGTTTTTGACTATGTGTGAACTGATTCTTAACAGTTTCCCTAGGAGTTTTTACTTGCTGGTTAGCAAAACTAGGTGTTTCTTGTTGTTTTGTTGGTATAGACACATACTCATCTTCACTATCTGATTCATACTCCTCAATGATAGGAGCATCAGACCAGACCTTAGTCTGAAAGGAACCATGTTTTCTCTAAAGTGAAAACTGTACATATTGTTTGTCTGGGGGATTTTAGTAATACTTGATTTTCATCAGGGTACTTAAATTCAGAGATAAAACAAGACATTCAGAGTCAGTAAACAGAAACTTGTTCTTCGTTGTCGCACATTGTGCACAAAAAGGAGACTTGAATGATGAAGTTCTTTCACAAAGCACACATCCTCAAAATCTAACTTACCAGGTTTTATTTTACCTTTACCAGTGATATAACCTTTACTACCTCCAAAAGCAACAGGGCCACTATTGAAGTCTTGAAATTTAGCAAGGTAGGCCTTGTTTCCAGTCATGTGCCTGGAACAACCACTATCAACAATTCCTTTATTCTTTAAAGCTCTATGTGGATAGTCCTGCACATTAAATGAAAGAGATTAGATTCTCTTAGGGACCCAAGCATGTTTGGGCTTGAGTCTGCTAATGGATCTTTGAAAGTGTAAACAATTTTATATGACTATCCACCATTGTATTTGGAGACATTGTGCCAGTTGTATCTTTGTGGTCTCCAATTACAACCTGCTGAGGACTTAACAGCAGTTTCCCTTTTTCCTCCAGTAGCACTAACTGCATTTACCTTATCAGTATAAACTTTTTGTTTTGAAAAATTTGTGCTAAGTACTGTTGTCTTTTTGAAAGGCCTTAAAGATGGTGAATGAGTTTTGTGAAAAACATTTGCTGGTCTAACTCTAATTCAACAATGGTTAACAGTATTTAACTTTTCATAGGGCGTACTAGTTAAGTATTGTCTGTCTTGTTAAAACTTTGCCAGCAGTACTAAAATTTTATATGCTAGTTCTAGCAGTATTAACTGGCATTTGGCCAGTTTCTAGTTCGTACTGCTGTAGGAATCAAATTGGTTTTTGTTTATTTACTTCTTTGCACATCTGTTTTCAAATTGGCCTTTTCTCGTTGTCAGAGTCTTATTCAACTCATTTTTTAACTCAGCTTTTTTAGCCATCCTCTTCTCATGGAAATCACAATCTCTGATTAAATGATTAAGACTACCACATACAAAACATGCTCTTATAGTAAACCCATATCCCAACTCTTTCTTATCAACTTTAGGTTTTTGACTATGTGTGTACTGATTTTTAACAGTTTCCCTAGGAGTTTTTACTTGTTGGTTAGCAAAACTAGGTGTTTCTTGTTCTTTTGTTTGTATAGACACATACTCATCTTCACTATCTGATTCATACTCCTCAATTATAGGAGCATCAGACCAGACCTTAGGTTGACATTCTACATTAGATTATTGACAACTGGTTTAGACACTAATTCAGAGGGTTCTGTACTAATGTTAGATTTACAGGTATCAAATTCACTTGATTGGGATTCAGATTCACTAGGTTGAGTCTGTTTTGGACCATATGTAAATTGTGACTAATCTACTTCAATATCAGATCCAGAGGGCATATAATTCCCTGTCATGGGTGGGGGTACAACATGCATTCCATCTGCTGTAACAAACCTATCATACAAAGGTTGTTTTTCTAACTCACTCTCTTTATTCTTAAAAACACTCTGCAATACTTCATTTTCATAGCTCAAAATACCATCATATCTGTGAAATCACCTTAACCAGCCCAATAAACTTATCATTAGCACTCATTTGGGTATTTAGCAGTTTACTAAGATTCTTAGAAGAGTTATGCCATTTTTCTACTTTAGCCTTTAAATCTTCTTTTTCTTTTTGAGCTTCTGCTAGCAATTTCTTATGGTATGTTAGAACATCTATTTTATCATCTAAGTCCATCTTCATAGATTTTATCTTTTGTTCATACCAAAGTTGACCTTGTTGATGAGCAACTAATTGTGCTTTAACTTTCTTAAGACCTTGAGAATATGCCTTTTTTTCTATGCTTGCTAACTAAGTTAATCTCTATGTGCATCATACAGTTTTTTAAGGTTAGCATAAGACTCTTTACACTTATTTGAACATGAAGTTACCTTTGTGTCTGATTCTGAGCTGTTGCAAGCCATCAAAGCATAAATCTTCTTTTCTTCTGAAGGATTTGTTCTGAATTAACCTTCTCCATCAATTGTCACCAATGCTTTAGAGTCGCTCCTTCTTTCTAGTTCTGCTCCCATCCTTGTTCCAGGGATTTTCATGATCCTCCTCCTGTTATCTGTTTCCCCTTGATTCTACACTCTCTAGCAAAAATGCCTATTTGTGGCATTGTAGCTTCAACTTTTTTTAGTTTTATCAAAGCCAACTGGTTCTTTTGCATCAAATTGTAGCTTTCTACCAGTCTTTTTGTAGAACTTTTTCATTCTCATTGAGATCATGGCCACTTGCCACTTCAAGTCCATTTCTTCTAGGTCATATTCATCAATCTGTTCCAAGTCCTCATGATCCAGTTGAGGGCAACTTGATTGATTAGCAAGTAATGAGTATGATGATGTTTGTTCATACTGTGAGTTTTGACCAGAAGGATTGGGAACACAATAAGCGGTACTAACTTCATTAGTACTGCTGGTGTTCTGAGAGACAAATGCTACATTTTGCGGGGATAAGAGGATGATGCAGGTGAGCCTTTACATCCACTCTCAAAGACTCTTAGATTGTTGTACAAATCATCAAAGCTAAGACTGTCCACTCCTGGTTTGGTCCACATAATTAAGGAAACTTGTGACCAGGCAGAAGGTAGAGATCTTAGGAATTTTTGACTTGCATCCTCAATGGTACACCTGCTCTATGAATCTTTAATTGACTCAGAAGACTTTGGAACCTGTCATAGCCTTTGTGAAGCCCTTCAGTGTTGGATACAGAGAATCCTTCAAACTGTTCCTTCAAGATATACTTCTGCATCTTCTTGGATTCATCATTTCCACCAAATCTAGATTTGATGGCATCCCACATCTCTTTTGCATCAGTCATCTTATGGAATTTAGCAAGATGATCTTCTGTAGAAGCATAAGTGCAAGATAACCAAAAACCCCATATACACCCAAACAACACCCGAACACCCCTCCCACCCCCCCTACCCCACAACCCCCCCCACGCAACTCCCTCTACGGTAGGATACTCCAACAAGCTCGAATCGGTTTAATAAAATAAATATATAATATTGCATATAAAATAATTATATATAAATAAAACAATAACAAAAAAAATAAAACACAAAAAAAATATATAATACTCAATCACTCCGTACACACCGTAACATAATCAGTAAAGATACCCGGCAACTGCAATAAGGATAATTGTGAGAGAAAGTAGATCCTTGAGAAAAGCAAGAACCCCTCTTGCTTATGGGCTAGATGACTAGAGATCCCTTTTTCTAGCACTTCTAAGACGTATACTATCTTGCGGAATACATCAGATGTCTTGCTAGTAACCTCTGTTACAGTAGGTGTTAATCAACACACTCACTCAAATATGTTCCATTCCCATTCATGAACACCTCATATATGTCCACTTCCTACACCCCGCGCCTTCACTCAACAACCCCACCTACCCCCCCCCCACATAACCCAACCCAAACCCCCCTCACGCCACCCCCCTCGCCCCCCCCCCGCCCCCCCTCATCCCGGCGGCGCCCTCCCCTCCCTGGTGCCCGCCCAGGCCAATGGGGGGATGTGTGGGGGTGGGGTGTGGGTGTGGGGGGTGCGGTGTGCGGGGGTGGTTGTGTGTTGGTTGATTGGTTGGGGATGTGGTGGTTGATATTGTTGTAGCTGATGTTTGGGGGTAGGCTGGGGTGGTGGGTGTGTTTGTGTGGCGTCTGGTGTGGGTGTTGTTTTTTGGTTTCTCTCTGGGTACCTTTTCATGTGAACATTGTGTGGGTTTTACAGGGGTCGGGTTGGCGGTGTAGTTAGTGTCTGGTTGGGGTTATGGCGTGGATGGGGGGGATGGGTGGTCGGGTTTGGTGGTGGGTTGCGTTATGGGTGGTTTTTTTGGGGTGCTGGGTTGGATTCAGTGGGTGTGGGTGGGTTGGAGGGGGGGGGGGGGGGGGGGGGGAAGGCGGGGAGGGGATTGGGTGGGGGCTTGTGTGTGAGCGGGGGGGAAGGGGAGTGGTGGGGTAGGCGCGGACGGCGGGGGAAGGATAGTGTGGGGAGGTGGGGTGTTGGGTGGGGGGTGGGGTCTGGGCGGGCGGGTGAGCGGTGGGGGGATGGTGGGGCTCGCTAGTTGGCTGTGGGGCAGTGGTCGTGGTGGGGGATAGGGTGGGGTGGGGAAAGTGGGGTGGGCGGGCGGTGGGTGGAGGGGTCGGTCGGGGGATGGGTGGAGGGGGGGGGGGTCTTTTGTTCGGGTTCATGTTGTGGGACGGGGGGTGTTTTTTTTTCTTAGAATGCTTTTTTGGGTTGTTTGGTGGTTTTTGTGCTATTGTTGGGTTGTTGTGTTATCTGTTGGACTTGATGTTTTTGTTTTTTGGTTATGTTGTTTGGTTCTTGCTTTTCTGCTTCTTTTCTGGCTACAAATTTCATTTGCAGTTCTGGAGGCAAAACTTTAATTTGTCCGTGTGTATCTGTAGTGATTGATATAGGACCATTCACATTATGTATTAACCCTAGATTGGATAGTCTGCTATGGGCCAAGATAGTGTTCCATTTTCATAGCCACTCCATAACGTATCATATTCTCGTTTTAGAATAGGAAGTTTGATGGTAGATACAGTATGAGGAGTTTGTTGTGTTGGTGTTTGTGATGATGATGGTGGAGGTGGTGGTGGTGGTGGAATTTCATCTTGTGATCCAGACATGTTTAGATTTGTAGGATTGAGATGTATAACTGGATTTGTTTGTTCTTCTTATTCAGAGTTTCTCACAGGCTCTGATACCACTTGTGAGTCCCAAACTGAATAGACCTTATAGCCTGGTAAGGATTATAACCACTATGGATACTTCCACAATGATTATAGGAGAAACAATGACTATGAACACTTATATGTTATGCGGAATCTAACATATAATGCTAAGAAGAATAACAATAACTATTCTTTATATTGATCTGCAGAATGATTACAGATTCCTAACTAATGATAAGAGATATGATATGCGTGTGAGTGAGATATGAGATGTCTACTTTTCTAATGTCGTAGGGATCCTTTTATAGACCAAGGATAAACCCTAACTGACTTACAAAACGCGTAGAAGATAATGCTCATAATCAATGCATATCTTTGCCTAATATATCTCAATCATATCTCTTAAATGGTACTAACTATCACGAACAGTACTAACTATTTTGTACGGTCGGTACTAACTATTACAAACTAATACTAACGGTACTAACTATAACTGTCGGTACTAACTATTACACTGTCGGTATTATGTTAGGAAAACGTAATTCCCAACAATATCTGAGTCTTGAGACATCATTAAATAGAGGATACAAGAGGAGAATCTAAGACCAAATTGGCAAGGATAAATTTTGCAACTAAAGTTTTTTTTCTAGTAGGGTAAATATTAAAGTCAAATACCACTCACCACTTGCCCAAGTCAAACTGTTAGCATAACTAATAAACTATCATCGATGGTCCCTTTCATGAAAAGACAACATAAATGCTGAAAATGAAAGGGAAAAATTATGCATAATACAAGTTTCATCCCTAAAACCATCAAGGGTCAACAGATACAAAGCTTCTCATTTAGTTAACTTTTTAACAAATTTGATAATGTTAACTACTCGCTTCGTCCATAAAACCTAATAAGGGTCAATATATTCAAATAATTTGACTTATAATGGTCAAACAGGGTATTTTATGTACTAGCGGTATGACTAGGTGAGTATGAGATTTGCAATGATATTCACAAGGCTCATTGACTGACATTCACAAGGCTCTATGAGAATTGCATTAATTATGAATGTTATTACAAGCTTAGTAGTTGGATAATGATAACATTAAAAATATAACATATCAGTTGGATTATAATAACATAACAAACACAACATAGCAGTTGAGTTTCATATATTAACAAATACACCATAGCATAGCATTCAGGTGGTTCACTTAGTCAATGACTTGGAGGTTGGGGATCTTGTTCCATGAGTAGCAAGTGGTTCAATATCATCTTTACTACTATCAGTACGTTGTGAAGACATACAATCATCAATGACCTCAACTATAGTTATACTTCCAGTTGCAACTAAACCACTAGCTAAACTAGCTGTAGTTTTGCTTCGAACTCCTAGGCCTATTAAATAATCACCCCTAACAGGTATAGTTGTGTTTCCCCTTCCTAAGCCTTGGCCCACTACTAAACTGGTTGTACTAGTTGCAGCTAGACCTTTATTAGTGGTTGTGTGACCCATTCTAGAATGGTGCATTTCACAGTAAACCCACATGGCTTCTATGTCAGGTTTAGGCCTTGTATTAAATGACATTCCATAGCTAGGTTGTGCTTCGAAACAACAATCAATGCATATTGTTTTAGTACCATCTTTTTGTACATCAACAAACGCATAACCATTATCTTGAGCCATTGTGATTGTAGTTTGATGTGATAAACAAAGGAATAGAATGGGGTGGTATATAATGTGGTAAAAGAGAGTGTTTAATATGATAAAGAAAGTTGTTGGTAAATAAAAAGTAGTTGGAAGTAATAACAACATTAATGCTGAAAATAGAGGGGAAAATTATGCATAATACTTTTGTTTTATAACACGCTTGATCCCTTGCTAATCAATGTGATATTCTATTTAAAACACTAAACTAATTGTTCTTCGGAGAAGTAAGGGTGTTTGGCATAACAATAATTATGAATCTATCAGAAAATTTTTCTTCCTCGGGGAAAGTTTTTGATTTTCTTGTAGAGCATTTCAATGGGAAAATTATTTCTTATTGATCCATATAATCCTTTCAATTTATGAGTCTAACTAGTTAAATGTACCATAAGGAAGGTTTGCCCATTGAGAAGGGTAAATGGTTTGGGGGAGCAGTGCATGAAGATTGGAATAGTGAGTTGTGAAAGATGTAACTACTTGGTCCAATCAGTGCATTGCCATAGGAGGTAAGGATGGTTATAGTTGAGAGTGTGTGTTCACTGACTAGTGATGCCTGTTCCTCTTGGCTTTTTAATCAAACGCTTGATCCCTCGGATCCATTCACATATATTCGCATACTTTGAATTGAAATGGTCAAACAGGGTATAAAATGTACTAGTGGTATGACAGGTTAGTATGCATTGTAGTTTGACTCCTAAATGGTAGACAAGATAGATTAACACTAACATATGTTAACGGATTAATGTATATACAAAAAATACAACCCACATACCATCATCCCCATCTAAATAAAATCCCAAAATATGTTACCCAAGTCCCAGCAACATCATCCCCATGCACATAAAACCACAAAAGATACAATCCAACATCATCCTTCCCATCTACATAAAAAACAAACCAAAAGATTACCCAAATATCAACAATCTAATTGATGAGGTGTCATTTTATACACTTTTTGAGGGTTATTTAACCCACTAAATCAGGCAAATATGCCCAGATTATGTGCTAAATCGTTTGTTTTCATGTTTTCAGCACTTGGATGACATTTAGAGGAAATACACATGACTTGGGCTCATTTAGAGAAGAAACGTATAAGATTGCGACTCTACACCAAATCCTTTGAAGAAATCATGCATATAGAGCGTGGAGATGGCATCTCGAATTACAAGCGACGGCGTCACGATTTATAAAGCGACGACGTCAGAGATTTGACGACGGTGTCAGAACGTAGCCGACTTAAAGTGGCTCTAGAAGATTTGACGTGGCGACAGCGTCGTGACTATAACACGAAGCCGTCGCATCGCTTTTCCTATATATACAAAACGGATTTTAGGTTTTTAAGTGTGTAACTTTTAGGAGACGAACCCTAACTTTTATATTTGAGTTTGGCAACTTTTTAGGCCGTCTTTAGGGCCTCAAAATCCTATTGTAACAATCTTTAATTCATGTTTTAATCAAGTAAAGTTCATCTATCCCTTCAATCTTTTATTATGTCTATGTATTGTTTGATTGATTTATGTTCTTTACCATCTTAAACATGCTAGGCTAGATCCTTTAGTATTTACTTATGATTGCATGAAACTTAGATTATAGATCCTTTTAATGTTGTTTCATGTGATGGATGTGCATGTTAGGCTTTAGAAAACTAGCCACAAGATATTAAATTGGCATAAACGTCTAGAGAAACGCGAGTGTGTAGAAAGGATACCATCGGTAACAGTCGTAATACTACCTTACCCCTAATATGGTTGATCCCTCTTAAGATATTTAAATTGCATGTAATGTACTCTTAGGGGCCTTGTAATAGTCTTCATACTACCTTGCTTATGCGTTGCCCTAATGGAATATTACATAGACGGCGGGCGTGTAATTCGTTTATGACTTAGGAAATACTTACACATATCATCAGAAGTGTGACAAAGCAACATGATTAGGAAAATCAATATGAGGAGTAGTGCATGATTAAGTAAATACATTCATTTACCATATAAGTTACCACCAAATTAGTTTAGATTGAAATTTAGTTTAATTAGATAAAACAAACCAACCTCTCAAACCATATGATTTTACCTGCTTTCGATAAAATAAAAATACAAAAATAATCTTCTCTCAACCTCGTAGACCTTTGTTAGATCTTGATCGAGCCTTTCTAACCTATTCCCGTAGAGAACGATAACAACCCCCGAGTCTGGCCTATACTACACTACAACAATTAGGTGCACTGCCTAGGTGTCTAATGATAACCGCATCAAGTTATTGGTGTCGCTGCCGGGGAATAGTTGGGTTTCGACCATTGTTTAACTTAGGTCTACTCACTTGATTCCTATCAAGTGAGATTTTATTCTCAGTATATTAGCTTTCTCGTAGTCTATCTTTTCTTCGTGTTATCTCTTTTGTTATCACTCATAACGACGCGTAGCACCGTTAAGTAGTTAATGGAACCCCTCGATGAACCTGAGAGAGAATTTCGGAGGCTTAGGAGAGCCGCCTTGCGCCAGCATCAAAATGAATCACTAGCCATAACCGGAAGGAACCTATTCGATGATGAAGCATCATCATCCAATAACGCTGGAACCAAGCCAACAACCCCTCTAAAATCTCTACGAGAACATTCTATCCCCAGCTCGGCCAGTTTTCAAAATTCAATCATCCTCCCTGCCGAACAAACGGGAAGAATCGTCAACTCGCGCGACATCTTTCTAATACAAGGAACATGCACATTTCAAGGATTAAAAGGCGAAAACCCTCTCCAGCATATCAAGTACTACTTGAGTATCGTGGATAACCTACGAGCTAACGGGGACACTAGAAACACGTCTATGCTATGTTTCTTTCACTTCTCCCTCAAGGGAAAAGCAAAAGAATGGCTTGACAAAACGTCTCCCACCCAAATCACAACATGGGATCAACTGGTGGCACGGTTCCTTGATTACTTCTTTCCAGTAGGTCGTACCTCATTTCTCTGAGATATGATCCTTCGATTCAAACAAGGGACTAACGAACCCATCAAAAGCATCTGGATCCGTTTCCAAGACTTAATAAAGCTGGTCCCTCACCATGGAATACAAAAATGGCTTATAGTAAAGATCTTTCACGATAACATATCTCAGGAAGACCGTGGGAAACTAGACCAGTTCGCTCACTTCCATTTCAGTTCTCTCACCGAAGAAGAAGGTTAGGACCGAATAGATGAATACGTCCAGTATCAAGACGATCTGTGGGATGACCCATCACCACCCATGAACATCTCTTCAATATCAGGGGTGATACAACCTACATTCAAATGACGTCTAAAAATGGCTTGTAGGAAAATATCTCACCTGGAAGCACCCAACCGCAAAATAGGACTGAGAAACCTTTACCTAATATTCGATCTCTGCGGGGGAGCACACGAGGCCGATCAATGCGGCCAAAATAACCCAACTAAACATGTATGCTTATCTGGGGGAGACATTTATGACGACCCCTCTCTCTTGAGATTCTATCAAAATGATGACATCCCGTCATGAGGAAACAACCAACAGAAAGGAGAGGGAAAAGGTGGTCCTTAGTGGGTCATCAGAAGTAAGTTTGAGGACGAGCTTTCCTATTTCATGCTCGAAAAGAATTTCCAGACGAAAGGGATAGGAGAAATGCTTGACTAGCATCGTAAGGAAATGCACGAACAATTTTCCTAAATCCTCACTACAATCGAGGAAAGCAAAGCACTTAAACCAGAAGCACCAACCTTCGCAATAACAACTAGATCTGGAATTAGCACAAGTGGCCCCTCTTTTCCAAATCTATCGTAAACAACATCTACCGATAAAACTAGAGGGACAGACGAAAGAAGAGGATCCGAGGGCGAAGAACCAAACACCTCTCAAAATGAGGAAACTCCCTAGTCAACCACCTTCTACCACCCCTTTAAATCGTCCAGTGTGACCTTTCCCTCCTAATTTAAAAAGCAGAAAAAGGATGACGATGAGGAACGATTCCTATCTATCTTCAAGCAAATTCATGTTAATCTGCCTTTTTAGAAGCCATGATCCATATGCCAAAAGGAGCCAAGGTTCTGAAAGACCTTCTTTCACACAAGGAAAAGCTTGAAAAGGCAGCCTTTTTGGTCAAACTGAGTGAAGAATGTTCGGCCGTTATCCAGAGAAGCTTGCCTCAAAAAGAAGGAGACCCAGGGAGTTTTACGCTACCATGTCTTATCAGACCTTTAGCGGTGAAGAACGCTTTGGCTGATTTATAGGCAAGTATCAACCTTATGCCACATTCTCTCTTCCAATGATTAGGCCTTTCTAACTTGAAACCAACCAGGATGAGTATTCAGCTAGCTGATCGGTAAATTAAATACCCATATCGCGGTCTGTGAGAATCTTCTAGTCAAGATAAATAAGTTTATCTTTCCGGTAGACTTCGTAGTCTTGGAAATGGATGAAGACGAATTAATTCTGATCATCTTGGGACGACCTTTCCTCACCACAGCTCGAGCTGTAATCGACGTTCATGAAGAGAAGCTAAGTTTAAGAGTCAGAAATGAAACCATCACCTTCAACATTAGGAAATATGTGAAATCCAAGTACTCCTGTGATGACTATCTATACTGCGCCAATCATACAGCAAAACTCATCTGAGAACAGTGGGTAGACACAGTCGACCATGACGGAGAATGGATAGAAGCTGAAGAAGGAAGCGATTCAGACGAGGTACGGGCAGTTTCTTTCTACCTAAGGGCGAAACCAGTCGAAACCACTCGAGTGGAAAGCCCTAGAAAATCGATTAAAGCCCTCAAGCATCAAACCACCTAAATTGGAGCTGAAAGAGTTACCCGAACACATCTAGTATGCTTTCCTACATGAGGACAACCAACTCCTAGTAGTTATCTCTTCCGTATTATCTGCCACCGAAAAGGCCAGGCTTCTCGAGGTTTTGAGGAACCACAGAGGAGCCATCACCTAGAATATCACAGACATAAATAGGATCGACTCTTCATTCTATACTCACAAAATCCTCATGGAAGACGAGTTCAAACCAAGCGTCCAACCCCAAAGAGGGGTGAACTCAAACATTAAGGAGGTAGTAAAGAAGGAAGTCATAAAACTCCTTGATGTCGAGCTAATCTACCTTAGTTTTGATAGTCCTTGGGTGAGTCATGTTCAGGTCGTCCCAAAGAAAGAAGGGATGACGTAGTCAAGAACAAGAAAAATGAGCTAATTCCTTAAAGAACAGTCACCGTATGGCACGTGTGCATCGACTACCATAAACTAAATAAAACAACCCGAAAACATCACTTTCCCATTCCATTCATCGACCAGATGCTCGGATGGTTAGCCGATCATAAGTACTATTGTTTTCTGAATGGGTTCTCAGGGTATTTCTAGATACCTATCGCCCTAGAAGACCAAGAAAAGACTACGTTCACTTACCTATATGGCACCTTCGCTTATAAACGAATGCCATTTAGACTGTGCAACGCTCTGGAAACTTTTCAACGCTGCATGACGGCCATATTCCATGAACTGATCGAGGATAGCATGGAAGTATTTATGGATGATTTCTCCATCTTCGGTAGTTCTTTCAACCACTGCCTCCAAAACCTAGAGAAAATGTTGAAGAGATGTGAGGAGACCAACCTTGTATTAAACTGGGAAAATGCCACTTCATGGTAAAGGAAGGAATAGTCCTCGGTCAGAAAGTTTTTGGATTAGGAATCGAAGTGGACAAAGCAAAAAATCGAAGCAATCTCCAAACTACCATATCCCACAAACGTAAAATCCATCCGGATCTTCCTAGGGCATGCAGGCTTCTACAGGAGGTTCTTAAAAGATTTCTCACAAGTCACGCGGCCAATGACCCAACTCCTTGTAAAAGATGCACCCTTCAATTTCTCTAAAGAATGCATCCGAGCCTTCGATAAGTTAAAACATGAATTAACATGATCCCCCATCATGATAAAACTAGATTAGCCATTGTCGTTTGAGATCATGTGTGACGCGAGTGACTACGCTGTCGGAGCAGTACTCGAGCAAAGGAAAGACAAACACTTTTAGCCCATACACTATGCCAGCAAGACGATGAATAAAGAACAAGAAAACTACACAACGATCGAGAAGGAGCTTTTGGCTGTTGTTTTCGCATTTGACAAGTTCCGTTAATATTTGGTCCTATTTAAAACTATAGTCTTCACATATCACTCTGCCCTACGGTACCTTTTTACAAAGCAAGATGCAAAGCCTCGGTTGATAAGATGGCTCTTACTGCTTCAATAATTTGATATCGAGATCTGTGATAAAAAAGGGCGCCAAAAACCTCGCTGTCGATCACCTTTCCCGGCTTGAGAACCCCGACCTAGGGAAGCTGACCAAAGCAGAGATTAGAGACTTATTTCCCGAAGAACAACTAATGACTATCTCGAACAAGAGTAATGAACCTTGGTATGCTGACTACGCTAATTACTTGGCAAGTTGTGTACTACCTTTCCGTTCTACCCGCCAAGAAAAGCAAAAGTTCTTCAACGATCTAAGGTATTATTTCTGGGATGAGCCATTTTTATTGAAGCAATGTGCGGACCAAATTATATGAAGGTGTATCGCTGGAAGCGAGGTAGCCCAAATCCTTCGGCAATGTCATAGCGGCCCATCAGGAGGACATCATGGTATCGCCACAAAGAAAAGTATTCAAAGTCGGATTCTACTGGCCTAACATCTTAGGCGGTGCACAAAAATTAGTCTGAGCTTGCGAAGCATGTCAAAGAGCCGACAACATTTCTTCAAGGGACGAGACGCCATAAAAATACATCCATGTCTACGAGATATTCAACGTTTGGGGGATAGACTTCATGGGACCATTCCCCTCGTCAAACGAAAACAAATACATCCTAGTTGCTATCGATTATGTGTCCAAATGGGTGGAGGCTCAAGCCTTTCCCGCTACCGATGCTCGGAACGTAGTGAACTTCCTCAAAAGATTATTCGGAAGATTTAAGATACCGAAGGCCTTGATAAGTAACAGGGATACCCACTTCTGCAACTACCAGATGGAACGAGCAATGAAAAGGTATAGAGGGGTTCATCGATTCTCCAACGCATATCATCCACAAACTAACAGGCAGGTCAAAAATACGAATAGAGAAATCAAGTGTATTCTTGAAAAGACCATTGGAAAGAACAGGAAAGAGTGGTCTCATAAGTTGGATGACGCATTATGGGCATTCTGAACATCATTCAAAACACCTTTAGGAACAACCTCATTCAAGTTAATATATGGCAAAGCATGTCACCTTCTTGTCGAACTTGAGCATAAGGTATATTGGGCCATTAAAACTTGTAACTTGGACTTAACCAAAGCAGGAGCAAACAAGTTCCTATAGATTAACGAGTTGGACGAATTAAGGCTCGATGCCTATGAGTCCTCCATCTTTTATAAGGATAGGACAAAGATGTGGCACGATAAACAAATAAAAGCGCCAACCAAATATGAAAAGGGCGATAAGGCGCTTCTGTTTAATTCGCGCCCAAGGCTATTCCCAGGAAATCTAAAGTCAAGATGGTATGGACCATTTGCAGTAAGCAAGGACATGAAAAATGAGGCGATCGAACTTTACGATGAGGATGGTAATGAATTCATCGTAAATAAGCAACGTGTGAAACCCTATCAAAAAGATGCATTCAATGTTGATAAGGATGATGATATCACACTCGAGGATGAAGGAGAAGTCACGTAAGGACGTGTGACTTCGAGTCTAGCTACAAGACTCTTAAATATAGAAAAGCGCTTTTTGGGAGGCATCCCAATATTTATTTTCCCGCATTTAGGAGTGTCTTGTGTTTTAATTCTTCCCATTTATTCTTTTATGTTTGAATTATTTTGTAATCATGCTTTGTTTTATTTTTAACTTCGTCTTATTGACAATCAAAGGTATTTTGCATAAAATAAGTGTAGGGGAAAATATCCGGTTTATACGAACCAATTCAAACATATAAAATAAATAGTTTAGATTAATTCGCGTCAGTTTCGAGTCATATGATTGTAATGATTAATCTCAAGTTTTATGCAGTACTTTACGTAGGAAATAACTAATAAAATTACGTGCAGAAAATTTTTCAAGAAAAACGAAGAAGAAATTTTCACAGACGCTGGAGACAGCGTTACGCTCCCAGCCATGTGAAAATTTGAAAATATTCAATTATTTTTGAAATATAAATTGTGGAATATCTAAAATTTGTAATTTTGTAAACCTGCAGAAACCTATGATTATATCATCACTTTCATCCTATCTTTATTGCTTTCATAGAGTCAACCCTAAAGTTTTGTTATATATATCATTCTCCCGCTGATTTTACGCCAGGTGTAGTTGTCTTTGTCTTTGATTTACAGGTTATATTTGATGAGAATAAGCTTGGAAGTTCTTAGAAAGTTTCATTAGAAGATTCTTGGAGGACTATTTAACCAGTTATCACATGTTTCTTCTCCATTATCGATCAAACCAGGGGAGTACTAGTTTCTTTCACTTGTTTTTTTCCCTTTATTCGTTTTACGGATACTTTTAAAGAACATTGAGGACAATATTCAACTTAAGTGTAGGGGGGAAATAAGCCTTAGAAACTAATCCTTCAATTGCCATATGATTTGTCCTTAAAATGATGGGTAATATGTCGAAACATAGCATAGACGGTAATTTTAACCAAAATTTAAATTTTTTATGACATATACCGACGAAAACTAAGTATTAATCGCGTCTCGTGGATAGGAATTTATATGACTAGCACAAAAACCCTCAAAATTACATCCCAAAAATGTGAGGTTCGCCTTTAGATCTATATAGGAATTCGGGTATCCATTTTTACCCAAGATAGTTTATACCTTTAGCTTGTTCGAGTTAAGGTTCGAATGCAGTCATATGTGTCTATTCCGTCGTTACGGATGTGTACGTATGGTCTTTGTCGCCTTTTCTGGAGCATTAATATCGGTATTAAATTATATGAGTATACCGGTAGTGTATTAAATTCTAGAACTTGTTTTTGTGATGCATCCCGAGACCGCATAGTGAGTATTAGGATTTGCTAAATAAGAGGCACTAGGATTAACCCATGTTTTAAACCTGTAATTGTTATGATGGTCACATTGACTATATAATTATCCCACACCCGTGCTTCGCACTCAATTTTAGTGCAAGACTCCCCTAGTGAAACCCTCCGAGCCTATCATTTTCACAGTTCTTGTAATTTTCTGGTTAAACCAGACTATTAATGAAGAGCATTATTAAACCTTAAACCAATTATTACACCCAAATTGCCTTAGCCTACCTTGTATGTACTCGCTTTTAGTACATTATTGTTTTAACTCAAGTTAATTATTGAGTACACGGTTGCTAAGTCCTTATCCTTGTAAATATAGTTTTGGGACGATTGGAATTCATGGTAGTATTTATTTCGCAGAAGAATAGGGAAGAAAAGTTAAGTGAATACCCTCATATGTTTGTCAAATGATCTCCATGTTATTTTGATCCAACTCAATTCGGGTCATTAGTTAGATTGTAATTATGAGTTCTAAAACTCAAGTGTAGGGGTGTATCTATAAACCCCAAGTGTTGTATTATTTTATATATAAAAAATAGAAAAGAAAAAGAAAAGAGACTGATGTAGAGTTTTGTAGAGTTTGTATATCTTTGACCGTGTCTTTGGCTTTGCAACCCAATCAGCTTGTATTCGTATAAATAATTAGGTAACCATTCCACCCCAAATTCACCCAAAAAAGTCACTCCCCAAATGTATCTCATCTGTTTCTGTTTCCATTTATGTTATCTTACACCTACACCCCACAACCCTTTTAAAGACCTCTTTGATAGTAATGACTAATACTTGCGCCTAGCGGTAGAGGTTTGATCCTTTACCAAGCCTATGGTAATTTATATGCTATGACAGGTAATGAGTGTTAATTTTCCGTTTCCTATAATTGTTATAATTTATTATACACCTGAGTGAAAGAGAGAATCCCAAACACTTATGTGAGGTGCTAATATATACTTTCCGAGCTTTTAATTACGAGGTCTAGGAGGTTGCGTCGTAAACTGCTTTTGAAGAGTAGGTTAAATGCCCCCAATATTGCTATTGTCTAGGTAAAAAAGCCAATTTGCTTGAGGACAAGCAAATCCTAAGTGTAGGGGTATTTGATGAGGTGTCATTTTATACACATTTTCTGGGTCATTTAACCCCCTAAATCTTGAAAATATACCCAGATTATGTGCTTAATCATTTGTTTGTATGTTTTTAGCACTTGGATGATATTTGGAGGAAATACACGTGACTTGGTCTCATTTGGAGAAGAAACGAACAAGACTGCGACTCTATACCAAATTCTTTGAAGAAATCGTGCATACAGAGCGTGGAGACGGCGTCACGAATTACAAGCGATGGTGTCACGATTTATAAAGCGACGGCGTCAGAACGTAGTCGACTTAAAATGGCTCTAGAAGATTCGACGTGGCGACGGCTTCACGACTATAACGCGACGCCGTCCTACCGCTTTTCCTATATATACAAAACCGATTTTAAGGTTTTAAGTGTGTAAGTTTTGTGAGACGAGCTCTAACTTTTATATTCGAATTTATCTTTTTAAGCCATCTTTAGGGGCTCAAAACCCTATTGTAACAGTCTTTAATCCATGTTTTAATCAAGTAAAGTTCATCTATCCCTTCAATCTTTCATTATGTCTATGTATTGTTTGATTGATTTGTGTTCTTTACCTTCTGATAGCACGCCAGGCTAGTTCCTTTAGTATTTACTTATGATTGCATGAAACTTAGATTGTAGATCCTTTTAATATTGCTTCTTATGATGGATGTGTGCGTTAGGCTTTAGAAAACTAGCCATAAGATATTAAATTGGCATAGACGTCTAGGGAAACGCGAGTGTGTAGAAAAGATATCATCGGTAACAATCTTCATACTACCTTACCCCTAATATGGTTGATCCCTCTTAAGATATTTCAATTGCATGTAATGTACTCTTAGGGGCCTTGTAATAGTCTTCATACTACCTTACTTGTGCGTTCACTTAAACAGACTAATTAGGTAGACAGGCGGCGGGGGTTTATGCAATTCATTCATGACTTAGGAAATACTTAGCAGATCATCACAAGTGTGACAAAGCAACAGGATTAGGATAAGCAATCTAAGGAGTAGTGCATGATTAAGTAAATACGTTCGTTTACCATATAAGTTACCACCAAATTAGTTTAGATTATAATTTAGTTTAATTAGATAAAACAAACCAACCTCTCAAACCATATGATTTTACCTGATTTCTATAAAATAAAAATACAAAAAGAATATTTTCTCAACCCCGTAGACCTCTATTAGATCTTGATCGAGCCTTCCCAACCTATTCCCCTAGAGAACGATAACAACCCCCGAGTCTTGCCTAACTACACTGCAACAATTAGGTGCACTGCCTAGGGAGTTGTAAAACTTCTTGTTGAAGTCTAACGACAACCGCATCACTAATCTATAGAACCTCATAACTGTAAGAAAATCTATCTTTTTATGCACTTGAATGTGCACTTCCGCTATCGTCTTCCTTATCTCCAACATCTTAAGCACTTCGGTTTGGGACAACTGCTTAAGAAACTTGGCACATTGCAATGCTAACGGACCAACAAACACATTAAGCTCGGCTATCAACAATCTGTGTTCATGGATCCTACTGTACAAGACCTCCCATAGATGACGTAATCCAACTGCAAATTAGAGATCATCGTTGATCTTCCTTTGAATATAGACTGACATTGCGTCAGTCAAATGGTTGGAGTTTTTCATAACTGCAAGTTCTTGTAGACGTGGGAAGACCATTGGTTTTTTGGTGTTGTTGGAAGTGTTAGGTTGTATATGGTTTGAAAATGATTTGGGTAACTACCCTTAAATAACAAAAACCAAGTTATGTTAGTGGTTCCACAATGAATCTAATTATTAGATATCACATACATGATAGCTAAGTGACTGACATTCACAAGGATCTATGTCACTTTCATCAAATAACACTAATATTACACGCTTAGTACCTAAAGAAATCTTCCTTTGGAAGACACGTGGAAGGAGGGAAAGGAAAATAGACCAAATTAACCTTAGGGACCAACGGTGTAAGATATAGTCTTTTTTATGCACGTGGGAATGCACCTTTTATAGAACAATTATTTCCTATTTAAAAAAAATGATAGACTTGATGTGTGTGTAATTGATGCGTTCTTTGTTTTAAATAATTTAATAGGTTTTAAATTTATAAACTCGTCTACCGATGTCTACACGCACTGACGGGCAGAGAACCCGGTCATATGTAGTGCAGGACTTGGTAAATTCGAGGTCGTCCTAAGAGCTAAGTTTAAATAGTTTTAATTTGATTATGTTACTTTTTTGAAAATGGTTTTTAATTGATTTGAAATCTTAACAAGAAATAAACTGCAAAAGTAAATGAGATAGAAGTTATCAGGGAGAAAAGCGTGCTAGCCTAGTTATTTCATTGCTAATGTTATGATATGTATTTCCTGTGTAATGTCTAAGTATCATTTTATTAGTGGTTCTAATATCAACATACCCGAATTGGCATTTGAGGTCTGCCCTATACTTCTTGCGATATTGAATCCCCTGTAAGTCACAAGGGTAGGGCATCCAAGTTGTAGTGATTAAACCCAAATTATCCTACAGAGCTATCCATAACCTAGATAGATTATAAACCCTCTCTGAAAGAGTTCCTGTGCTTTTTAATTGTTTAATGTGATAGAGGTTGTAAATTGATTAATTCCTACACTAGGTTGAGATCAAGTCATGCATGTCTATTCCGTCATTACGGCCATGTATGCGTGTTTCAGCCACCTTCTTGGTTTATTGCTTTTGGTGAAAGTTAGAAGATCCCTACCCTATATCGTTCTTCATCCTAACCCTTGGTTAAACTCGAATGAGGATGTGATCGAATTATACATGTCTATTCCGTCGTTACAGTCGTGTATGTATGATTCAACTGCATTGTTGGTGTGGTACTTTCGGCGAAAGATTGTTAGAATTATCAACCTTAAGCCTAATTACCCAATTTACCTTTTAACTTGTTTCTCCTTAGCTCTAATGGTGGAGATGTGTATCCTTGCCAAGCATATGATATAAAACTAATCACTACCGAGCAAATAAGCGTACCAATTAAATGTTACACCCTAGATTAGTTGAGTGATCTGAGTGTTTTTGATTTCCCATATTTCGTGAGGTGCTTGGTCTTGTACAGGTGATTAAAACGAAAAAAATGCTTAACGGAAAAATCCTTAACTCCGGTTAAGATACATTTTTAATAAATTTTTAGAGTCTACTTGAAGACAAGTAGGATTCAAGTGGGAGATATTTGATGACATCAAATAACGTTACATTTATACCATTATTTGTCCCGAATAAATTACTCACTTTTATATAATTATTGCAAGAATCGTTACTTAATTGCTTAAAGTTGTAAATTGCAGTAATCACGGAGTGATTTGTGAAGACATGCTAAAAGGCGCACTTTTTGGAGCTTAAACGATGATATTTGAAGATTGCATATTTCTGCCTAATGCGTCGTATCTAGAAAATAAGATACGGCGTTTCCGCGCCTGGACTTCACAAGAAAACACGCATTCTCAATTACCAATACGGCGTATCCTGCTGCCTACATACGCCGTATCCAGCTGGATAAACATTCAAAGATCCTGTGATAAATATAATTTTTGATGGATATATCTAATTGATTATAAACGACTTGCGCACTCCAAGGAAAACACCCCTATACGCCGTATTGACCTCATTCAATACGGCGTATCCATCAAATTTCAGAGTCTATAAATAGAAGACTCAAAAATGAGTTTTCAGTGTGCAAAATCATATTCTCTATACCATACACATATAAATCGATTTTCTAAAGAGAAGAAGAGCAGCCAAAGGTCAAGCATCGATCATGATTCCATAGAAGACACCGTGTAATTCCTATACTCTTGTAATCATTTAATTTTTGGTATCGTTCGGTAAAATGTTTAGATTACCTTGGTTATTTGATCACGGTTGTATAATTACAATGGTTATAGGCTAATACCCTTGGGTATTAGCCATCTCAATGAATATTAATGTTTGGTTTGTTTTAAACTAGATTTTTTAATTTAGCGTTGAAAGTTTAATTATGTTTATCACTTAATACTTGTCTACGTGTTTGAATATGCGACCTATCATTCAACTGGGTCTAGTTATGCCTAACAAGTGAACTAGATATTGGGATAGCTCTCCATATCGTGTTTTATATTACTGGACCAATAGGATCATGAAAAATGTTCTATCTTTGTCTTTAAATTATAAGCTTAGTTGGGCCGACAAGTGACCCGTATGCTTCAACAAGTATGTTCTTAATTAATTGGTAAAGACTTGAAAAGTGAACTACCAGTATATAAAATACCGTTAAACAATAAGTGGGTAAAGTACCGATGGGATAGGGTTTAACAAGATCACCATTGCTTTAATCCCTAGATAGATTATAATTAAACTAAAAGGATGCTTTATGCGGATACGTTAATTGTGACAGGATTCAACGTGTCTAGGTCTTAGGATGATGTCCCGCCTAAGTCTTAAGAATGATATGCCGCTTCGAGATAAGTAATCATTGTACTAAACAAATAAAGCAACATTTAATGGGATTTAATATGGCTAATATAGTTTTCTAATCATTTGGCTTGTACCGCTCTTTTATCTTCTGATTGTCTTCTTCCATGTTTATTGTGTTTTGAATTGATTATTGTCACCATAAAACCTGTGTCAGTCTCTAAGGTTGAAAACTCCCCATTATCATTAAAACTAGGTTTAGCAAAGGTTTAACAAGTAATTAGAATTAACTAATTAGATCAATTAAAATACTGATAGAATATAAGGTTAATGACCTCGCTCTTAGTGTTCAACAACCTACTTACCACGAAACTCCACCCGATCGGGTACATTACCCGTTAAAGTGTTGTTTTAGGATAAGTGGGGTAAATATAAATTTAAAACTTGGCAATCAATAAATTAACCTTACACGATAGCACATCAAGTTTTTGGCGCCGTTGCTGGAGAGTGAAAAAGTTTACCCTTTAATTTTATTAGTGTTTCTAACCATTAGCTTAGAATAATTTAATTAGCATAATTTAATTTTATTTGTATTTGTTTGCATTGTGTATTTAATAGTGTGTTTAAATTCCAGCATTATTTAATTGTTTTCGAAGTATCATGTTCTCGTAGATCAACTGATACAATCCACCAGTTGGATACGACGTATCACCCCTTCTACTCATACAGCGTATTGATTGATGCAGTCTAAACAACGTATCTGTTCTTCCAAACAATACGACGTATTCTGTAAAATCAATACGGCGTACTAACCTTCAGCAGACCTATACGGCTTATTCAAATCAATTGAATACGGCGTATCGATCATCTTATATAGTAGCAAAGCTAAATTTGATTTCCGTGTTTAATTTTCTGTATTATTTTCGAAGAGCTTGTCCTACTAATTTATTATCCTCTGTTTCAGGTGATGCATGACAAGGAGTTCCACTAAGAAACTAATTACACCTTTTGAAAACCCGAAAAGAGTATTTCACTCAAAAAGGAGGCTTTTCGAGACACATGGTCTTATGGAGTCGAGTTCACCAGAGTTCGATTTATTTTCTGACATCGAAGAACATTCAAAAGAAGAAAAAACTACAAAAATTATAACGGAAACAATGGAGCAATACATGAGCAAGACCCATGGGAATTATGGGTCAGGAGTTGCTAGGCCCAAGATAAATGACAAAATTCACTTCGAATTAAAAGGGAAATTTCTCAAGAAATTTGGCGAAAATACTTTCAGTGGTTCGGAAAATGAAGACGCAAACGAACACATCGAAAAAGTCCTTGAGATCGTTTACTTATTTCATATCCCCGAGGTGACTCAAGATCAAATAATGCTTCAAGCTTTTCCCATGTCCTTAACTGGAGCCGCGAGTCATTGGCTCAAGAACGAACCATTAGGTTTGATTACAAATAAGTACTGCCCACCTACTCGTGTTGTAAAGAAGATGGAGGAAATTAACAACTTTTAATAAGAACCGGACGAAAGCCTTTTCTGAGCCTGGGAAAGATTTAAAGAACTCTTGATTAAATGTCCCCAGCACTATTTGACTGATATACATGAAGTAATCTTGTTTTATAATGGGCTTGATGTTTCCACTAGACAGATCCTTGAATCAAAAGGTGCCATTCCCACTAAATCTGCTGCTGATGCAAAAGTAGCCATCCAAGAAATGGCTGAGTACTCTTAGAAATGGCACAACGGAACATCCTCAAAAACCAAAAGTACTGAAACTTTTGACGGACTAGCTGCTATTCAAGCCCAACTCAACAGCGTAAGGAAAAGGTCAACGAGAAAGTATACGCTGCTCAGGTTGGATGCGAACTATACAAAGGACCACACTACATAAAGGACTGTCCACTCAAGGAAGAAAGGGAAAACTCTTAAGGAGGCTTACTACACACAGTTTGGAGCACCCTATCAACCTGGAGGACAGTATAGAGCAGCGGGGCTAGGATTCTACCAACGCAACAACATAAATTCTTCGTACCCTGATCGAAGACAAACTTTGGAGGAATCACTGACCAAATTCATGGCTAAGTCAGCAAAGAGACACGAAGAGAACTCGAACATAATCAAGGAATTGAATTCTACCGATGCTGCTATAAGAAATCAAGAGCATCGATTAAAGACCTTGGTATTCAAATTGGTCCTAATGATACAAATGTCTTACTAAGAAAGAGGAATCGACGAAAGTTCTGCCATGCTCACTGAACAAAACCCAAGGGACCATGTAAAAATCGATCTCAACTGCTAAAGTGATTATATGTGATACGCCGGTTGGATCAGGTACCCATACGCCGTATCAGTGACACAGTTCTGTTAGCTTAAATTCTGAAACCAATTTTGTTTCCTAATCGACGGCAGGGTTTATGCTGTGATATGATGATTGGAAGGAGGCACGTGAAGTAAAGATTCTGGAAGCTTTTGATCACACCTTGCCTCAGAAAGAAAAAGACCCAGGGAGATTTACTCTACCTTGTTTTATTTATAATGTTTGTTTTGATAAAGCCCTTGTTGACCTAGGAGCAAGTGTTAGTGTTATGCCATTCTCTACCTACTCCAACCTTGGTCTAGGTAATTTAGCTCACACTAGGTTAACTATTGAACTGGCTGACAAAACAATTAAACATCCAAGGGGTATTGCTGAAAACGTACTAGTTAGAATCGGTAAATTTATTTTCCCCATAGACTTTGTTATCTTGGACATACATGAGGATGACGATGTCCCTTTGATCCTCGGACGACCATTCTTATCTATCGCTCATGCCAAGATAGATGTTTTCAAAAGAAAAATTACTTTAAGGGTTGGGGAAGAGAAACTTGTTTTCAAAAGTATTAAACCAGCTACTAGCATAATTAGAATGGTCTATATGGTAAAAGAAAGAACGGATATTGGTTCCAAAACTGAGTTTGTAGGAGAGGCTATTAAGGAATCATTCAACCCACTCTATGGTAATTATATTGAATTAAATGATTTGGATATGCCTCTAGAACCTAGAATGAATCAGGATGATTTTAAGGCAACCCTTGATTTTGTCAATGAGCCTACTTATAAAAGTTGTTACAAAATGAAATTTTCTTATATGATTCGGTATAGACATGTTAATGCTGATTTCCTCCCTTACTTGTCCATTAATACCATGACTAAGCGTTTTTATAATTCTATAATTAAGGATAAGGGTGATCATGAAGGGAAGAATCTAGCAGGGACTTTGATTGACATACCTATTTTCGTTGGGAATTTTTCTATTATTTCAGGCTTCTCAATCACTGGTGATATTGATATAACAAGTGTAATTGTGCTCGGCATGCCATTTTGCAAAAAGTTTGTGTCATGCCAAAATATTACAGAGAGATTCGCTCACGGGGACAAGTGCGAGCGAATGGATGAAGAATGAAGAAAATAAAGAAGGAAAAAGTCTAACTTAAAGACTAGCTGAAAGAAAAGTGCTTACTGGGAGACAACCCGGTTGTTTTTAATTGTTTGAAAAACTGTAATTTTAATTGTTTGATTGAGTCTGTCTTCCCAGACACTCAATACGGCGTATCGAACCTCTATGGATACGCCATATCGAACCTGTCTCGATGTTATCAGTCTTTAATTTCTGCATTTAATTTCTACAAAACTTTAAAACAATTGTTTTTACAGGATGCAATACGGCGTATCCTTGGGTTTGGGATACGGCGTATTGACTTCCTGTACAGTGTGTTTAATTGTTTTTATGAATTGTAACCATTGTATAACCGAGATAGGAATTGCACTTTTGTCTTCTAAACTTTTATGCAGAACCTTGCTGTAAAGAAATCGATGATATGGTATACTGAAAAAGAAGTGTGTTGAACTCGTACGAGCATTCTGACGCCTCGTCAACACACTTTTTGCTCAAGAACTCAAATTGGAGAATCATCTCGAGCAACATATCAGGGGAGTTCCTCGTTCTAATTCTATTTCCCATTTTCTTTAATTTTTTTAACTATACAATGAGGACGTTGTATAATTTAAGTGGGGGGATGGAGAATTAGAACGCCTACTTGTCTTTTCTTTTACAAATAATATGCTATATGCTTAAATTATGCCAAAATTAAAAAAAATAGCATAACTTTTGTAAAATTTACTAGTTACATGACCTCGCGGACTATAACCCTTAATACCAAATTGTGAGAATTAAGCCTATTCCGTTTCCAAACGTTTACTAAAAATTCTACAAAAATTATGAGTGTGCCGGTGATGTAGTGGACTTTAGAACTTGGCTTGGTATATCACTCGAGACCACAACGATGAGTACTATGGACTTAGATGGAGTAACATGTTTAACTGGTAAATTTCTAGGAATACACCAAAAAGCCTAAATGTTGTAAAATTAACTAACTACATTGGTTAGTTAAACCCCGTATAACCCTTTTCTTACTCTCACTATAAGAGTAAGATCCCCTAGAAAAACCTGTTGAGCCATTTATGTCTTTTTCACACCAAATGTTTATTTCGTTACACCTTAGCCTACCATGTAGATTAAGCCTATTTAATCAAAGTTGCTAGTTGCTTTTGTGTAAAGGTTTTGTATTTCCTGTGTCAAAGTGAAATTTTCTATCTTCAGTTAGGTCGGGAAATTTCACATTGCAATGGAAAATATGTAGCTCGTGTATTTTGCTACTTTCGCGATTATGTATTATGTCCGAAGATGAAGTGTTGAAGGAAAAATTATCCGAATGAATTATGATTGTGAAGACGGTGAAATTGCACCGAGATTTATGTTTTAAAAAATGGAAAAATAGAAAATGCATTAAAAAGGAGGATAATTGATAGTCAGTTCATTTGAAACTATATACGGCTGAAGTATGACTTGGAGAGGATCGATTATTAGTTGATCAGTGTGGATAAAAATCAACAGTGTATACGTTTGTATAAAGTGGCCGATATCACATAATTTTGTAAAAGTATGTTAATGTTTGGGATGATTGGGAAGTTGACCAGTGGCCAGTTTTTGCGGAAAAGCTCAACTTAGGTTTTCTTTGTCATTTTTATGATCAGAGGGCATTGTGTATATATTTCGATGGCTTTATCATGGAACGGTTAGGAAAAGTTACTAGCAACTATATACCTTATTTGTTCAAGCTTAATCTATTTGTTTTGTGAATTTTATTTAACAACAATTTACTTCCCTATCCTAACGACTAACCTTAGGTGTTACTCGAACGAGGTTGAGATCGAGTCATGCATGTCTATTCCGTCATTACGGCCATGTATGCGTGATTCAGCCACCTTGTTGTTTTATTGCTTTTGGTAAAATTTAGAAGATCCCTTCCCTATATCATTCTTTGTTGGATCCCTTACTGAATAGATCTTGAACCTTTAGCTTGCAAAGGGTTTGTTACTTTCGATAAATCCAAAGCAACAATAATGAAACACTAATTGAACACTATCGATTATGCGGAAACTAATCAACAATGCTAAGAAGAACAATATTAAGAAAAACACAAAAGATCTTTTATCAAACTCAACCTTTGTATTATAACTTGAATTTTACTAGGTTACAAGCTATGATTGCTAATTGATCTCTATTGATCTATATCTTCTAACTATGCCTAGGGTTCCTTTTATACACCAAGGAAACCCTAATAAGCTTTACAAAACACGTATAGAGATAATGCCTATCCTTTTCTAAGATATCTTATGCATATCTCTAACTCTAACTAACTTCATAAGCACACTTAACTATAACATAACAGTACTAACTTTAACTATGAGTATTAACATCTTTATACTGACAGTATTAACTATAATACACTACCAGCACTAACTATGCTAACTCTTCTATCAGTACTAACATGTGTACTAGCAGAACTAACTGTATTACTAACAGAATTAAGTCTAGAATACTTAATTCCTAACATGAGTCGATATGTTATCGTTGTACATTAGATGCCCAACGGATGAGTCGATATGTTGTCGTTGTACATTATATGTTCAACGGATGAGTCGATATGTTATCGTTACACATTAGATGTTCAACGGATGAGTCGATATGTTATCGTTACACATTAGATGTCCAACGGATGAGTCGAGATTTTCATTATAACGATGATAGTCATATCAAAGGTAGCAAAACTACTTAGAAATCACCCATAATTAGCTAGAACATGAT